>BPLS01000261.1:70188-85699 GCA_019656275.1 Rhododendron kiyosumense
AAATGACAAAGATATTGTCATCCGAAATTCAGTGAAAATTCTGGATTTTCAATTCTGGACAGCTTACTGTCTCTTTGTTCATCCCCATTTTTCTCCAACCCAAGAACGACTCTATTCGGCCAAAGATTGACCGAGTTATTGCCGTCCGAAGTTCGGTCCAGATTCGGGAGAAATTTCCACCTAGCTTATTCGGCCCCGACTAGTTTCGGATCAAGGTAGGATATTCTAACCCTATTCCTATGTATATGTAAGATCTCGTATTCTTCCCTTTTTAAAGTGAGTTATCTTTATTTACTTTCCATATCAAGTATTTGTATTTTGATCTTTAAGATGAATTGCTTGTATAATTTGTGGCGTTATGCTTTAAGTATTGATTTGAGCATGTTAAATATAGAGTTGGATGATCTTGTTGGATTACGATGAATAATTTTACTTTTGTCCTACCACGGAGTCTTTGCATGTAACGAGACACGAGAATCGAGAAAGTAGAAACATGACACCTAGGGTGTGTTTGAAAAGGTTGTGTTGAAAACCGCAATGTGGCCGGACTTGCCCATTGTGTGAGGTGTGTGTGTGTGTGCGTGTTCCAATGGGAAACCGGAGCAGCGGAACCATTGTGAGGGTGTGTGCCAATGGGAACCCGGAGCGGCGGAACCATTGTGCGTTCCCATGGGAACCCGGAGCAGCGGAACCATGGTGAGGTATGGCTTGGTTATCCGTGGAGAGGAGCCAATGCATTGTGTGCCAATGGGAACCCGGTGCGGCGGAACCATTGTGAGGATACTCGGGAACCCGGAACGGCGGAACCGCGGTTGGGTGTGTAGCTTGGTTATCCGCGGTACGGAGCCAATGCAAATGTTTTTGAAAGGTTGTGGAAAATGGTGACACGGTCTACGACGAGTCGCGTAGGAGAAATCGGGAAACCTTGGACACCAACGAGAATGTGGATATGCTATTGTTATTAGATGGATTTCTATGATCGTCTGTTTGTAAGTTAAGGGTTAGTGGGTAGGGTTACTCTATTGAGCTTTCGTAGCTCATGGTGTTGCCTTGTGGTGACCCTGGCATATTATATTGGTGGCGACGCCGGTATAATGTGTCAGACCTTGTAGATGATCAAGATGAACCGTTCACTTGGAGGCGTCCGGAGCTGAGGAGCTAGCTAGGATGAAGATCAAGAGGAGCTGTAGTTAGGAAATCTTAGTTTCCTTTCTTTGTTGAATAATTGTACCCCTTTGAAGTATTTATAATGTAATAAACTCTTTTTATTATGTAATAAATGCTTCTTAACGTACCCTGATTTTGGGGGCGTTACAACCACCTCCACCTCCACCACCGTCTTCTTCCACCTTCATCTTCATCGTGCCTGGGCCATGGGTGGCGCATGGGTGCGACTGGTACGCGCAGAGGGAGACCACGAAGATCTTGGCTTTGTCCTGTAGTTTGATTAGAGACTTCCCCTTGGGGGACTTGCTTGTATGGCTCGAAACTCCTAGGGTGGTGCTTGTACATGGCGCGGTGATCCTACTGAGCCATGTGGTGATTTTTTTGGGCCATATGATGATTTTTTGCGCAGTTGTGTTTCTTTAGTGCGCACCACCCCAACACTGTTCTTCCCCTCTCTGTGGTGCTTCTCTGGCTTTGACCACGAGGAGTTTCCACATAATCTTTGTGGATGAGGTGAGTTCGTGAGGTTGCTTACGTGTGATCGTCCGTGAGCTGGAGAGGCGCGATTGGTCGATGATTAGTCAAAATGGGAGAGAGGGAGAGAGAATGTCTCGCGGGGTGAAAGGGCAGGAGCAAAAGGTGCAAAAGGTACGAGAGAGGCAGAGGCAACATGAATTTTAGGATTTTTCCGCGAAATGTCCGAGTTTTTCCAGGTCCAAGCGAGTGATGTCACCACCTTCTATGAGGAAGAATGTTCTCCTACCTCAAATTGAGTGCTCACTCACTTTTTCCAGCAAAAGGTCCTCTAATCATTGGGAATGTCAGGGGTATTTATAGGGCATCTGGGCATGGGACAGGCCCAGAACGGCGCTCCTATCAATACCCGACACGTGTCCCTCCTGTACCTCTTGGCTGCGGGGAAACCTGCCTTTCCGCGGACGTTCGTCCACGGGATGGTGCGAATTTCCGCTGCGGAACCTCCGACCCTAAGCCACCAAACCAGAAGAGATTCCCTAATTCCCGCTGGAGCAAGGTCGCGACCCGCGGCAATCATTATCTCCCTGCGGGGTCCTCCCCGAACCTTGCCTCGTAGCCTTGGGTAGGGACCCGCGGAGACCCTTTGATAGGAAGCTGATGATAATTATGATGTCTAGGGGACCCGCAAGGCCCCGGCTTGAACTGCTCTGTGGGGTCTGCTGGGGGTGAATCCCGCGATGGATTCCTCGATCCCGCGGATTACTTTTGCGGGCGTATCCTTATAATCCACCGCCCCACGTGTCATTATCCCATTAGTTGGTCAAAGGTTCCTCCGGTCGTCACGTGTCCGCTCGCGGTTGGAGGGTCAAATAGTCGTCCCCAAATTGCAACCTATCAACTTTGACCACGCCTACAATCTTCTTCCTTTCCCTTCTTTTGATTTTTTGCTTCCTGCATGGGTTAGTCCAAAAGGAAAATACATGTATATGTAGACACCTCCCAAACGGGGCATCGCCATATAGATTGATTAATTTTTTGTTTGGTTCCATTTCATAAACCAAGATTGTGGATATTCCCATAGCTAGGAACATCGCCACTCAATAATGGTTATCATCAAATTAGAATTGCCACCTAGTTTATTAAAACTAGGAAAAACAAACAGAGATTCCGGGTACGGGAGCCAAGAGTATGATAAGGGGAAGGTGTTAGGCACTCCTCTTCACCCAGTTGGGAGACTGGCCCATAATTGTTCGACATATGATTAGTACTTACTTTATTTAATTCTAAACACATAATCTGGTTATTTAGCCTTTAATAGTTGATAAGATGAGCCAGAACAGTAATGAAAGCATGCATCAGAAGTAAGCAGAACAAAATAGGTTGTCCCAGGGAAATGGATCTCTCGGCCGGTGAATGGATGTCATGGCCGAGGGATACCACTGGATTGATATATTGGCCAGGGATCGATGCCCCAGCCGATGTTCTTCCTCGCACTAGACTAAATGAATGATTAAAAGAAAATCAAAACGCTACAATTAATGTATAAAAGCATGAAAAAGATCAAACCATAGGCCCTTGGGCAACACCACCTTGATCCCTCATTTGCTTGATTGCTTCGGATTGGGGATGATTGACTGATTTGTCTCTCAAAAACCCTAGGGTTAGGGTCTGTACTTCGGAGGTTTGATCGTCGGATTATGGCTGCCTTCAGAAGGTTAGAGCTTTTGTAGGGGAGATATGAGAGAGTATTTATGTGGAATTTCTTGGCTAGAAAGGGTTAATTGTGATGTATATTGCGGAACCCTAGGTGCCTCTTTATATAGGCAATTGGTAACTCACTCCAGCCAATCAAATGGCGTGAATCAAGAAGGAATTATAGGGTAATAGGATCTCTACTCGCATCTGCTTTCGTAGACCGAACGCATCAGTATAAGGCTACTAGGGTTTTGGTGATTGGATCAAACGTTTGACAGAACATTCTAGAATCTGGACAATAGTCAATCTGGCAGCCGAGTAAAGGATTAGCGACCGAGTGATAGATGTGGTGGCCGAAGAATTGACCTTGCTGCTGAGGAATCAATCTCTCAGGGAGATTTTCAAGCAACATGTTTCACAAGTGGAAGAATGAAGTTGAGGCTGTGAGATTAATGTTACGGCCGAAAGATGTATTTTCCTTTGATACTGCATTTCTGTCTGAAAGGCTATATGGCTCTGAATTGGGTCCTCTAAGTGGCTAAAAGTACTCGCCAATAGTCCAGGGGTTTACTAGAAGTCAAGCAGCAATCACATGTATCCATTCATCATTGGGATGGTCCCCAAGGTGGGACTTGAAATAATCGTTTGGCCAAATTGGGGTGTCTACAGATGCCCCTCTTTGACTGAAATTAGACTAATTGCGAGACATTTTTAAGTAAGAGTCAAAGCCGTAAAACAACTTCAATTTGGTTAAACAACTATTCCTAGGGTTTTTGAAAAAAGGTTTTAGTTATGGTTGAGCTGAGAGGCTACCTACGTATTCCACAAGGGAAATTCAGACCAATTTTAGTTCGAGGCAATAAAGAAAAATAAAAGTTCAGAGGGTTGAGAATAGAAAACGTACCTCCGGGCTTTAAAAGCCGTCGTGCAACGTACCTGGGCAATGCTAGGATTTTGGCGGAGAGTAGTTGAAAGAGCACGGGGCTGCCGGGGAAATTTTTGCGGAGAGTATCTTCAGAATTTTTGGGTAGATCAATACACAATGGGTGAGTCATTTGCTTTTCTTGATCATCCTTACTTTGACTGAGGGGAGCTCGATTGGGTAGCCTATCCTTGCAAATGAGCTTGGTGGAATATATGTAATTGGGGTGGAATCCAAACCATCTTCTGGAGACAATCGGACGCCAGTTTTGAGATATGGGGGCATGAGGCCGGTAACTGGAGCATGGAGCTTGAGGTGACAGAACCGAGGTGTGGAGCCGGTTTAAGTCATGAGGCAAGAGCTTGAGGAGTCGAAGCTTGGAGCTTGATGGAACCGAGGCGTAGAGCCAATATTGATCACAAGGCAAGAGCCTGAGGGGTCGAAGTATAGAGCTTGCGGTGATAGAACCAAGGTGTAGATCTGAATGCAATCGTAAGGCAAAAGCCTGATGGTCAGAGCTTAGAGCTTGAAGTGATGGAACCGAGGCGTAGAGCCGATTGTATGCAGGGATGACCTATTTCATGAAAGAGCTGCAAAACATGTATATGATGATGATAGTTAGACATAATGATAATGGTGATGCAAACTCGACGATGATGCAATTGATGCTTATGTGCACGGGCCCGTGCGTGTGTGTTTGTTTTAAGCATAGAGCTTTTTTCAAGTTCTGGACTTGAGCATTCAGAGCGTAGAGCTTGAGCATTCGAATGGTAGAATTTGAGCATTCAAAGTGCAGGCTTTAAGCATCCAGTACACAGTGGTTGGGCATTCAAGCGTAGAGCTTGAGCATTCAAGTGTAGAACTTAAGCATCCAGTACATAGTGGTTGGGCATTCAAAGTGTTGAATTTTGAGCATTCAAGCATAGAGCTTGAGAATAGATGATATCTTGTTGATGTTGGCGTGGAGCCTATTGAGATAGTAGGCGTAGTGTCGTTGAGATAGTGGGTGTAGAGCCGCTGAGTGAAGGAGCTGTTGATAGCGAGCGTAGAGCTGCTGAGTAGTAGGCGTAGAGCCGTAGAGTCGTTGAGTAGTGGGCATAGAGTCGCTAAGTAATGGGCGTAGAGCCGTTGAGTGAAGGAACTGTTGATAGTGAGCGTAGAGCTGCTGAGTAGTAGGTGTAGAACCGTAGAGCTGCTGAGTAGTGGGCGTAGAGCCACTGAGTAATGGACGTAGAGCCGCTGAGTGAGTATGAGGTAGATAGTGAATATGAAACTGCGGAGATAATGAGCTCGGGGCTGCTGCTGAGATCGTGAGCATAGAGTTGCTGAGAGTGAGCATAGAGCTTGAGTGAATGTAGAGCTACTGAATAGTTGAGGTAGTAGGCGTGGAGCTATTGGAAGAGTGAGTATGGAGCTGCTGAGCTGTCAAGAGTATAGAGCTGTTGAGTTAATGGGCACGGAGCTTGAAGCAGTGAGTTTATGGGCGTGGAGCCACTGATGGAGCACATGATGTGATGGCTATTGTACTTCTGGAGTATAGCAATTGGGGCGGAGAGCCCGAGTTCGAGGTACCAAGGATCTTTGGGTTTCACGAGCGAGAGCGAGGGGTTCATAGTTGGTTAAATGACAAGTAATTGGTGAGCTTGTTGCTATGGAGAGAGTCTCGGAGAATTTCCAAAGTGGGTTTGATACTGGTGCTCAGAGTTTCCACATGCTTGTGTATGCCCTTAAGGCTATTTTCCACATGTTCCCTAGCGAATTCTACATGCTTGGGATACTCCCAAGGCTAGACTGAATGCATGCACTTGGTAGCCCTTGCAAGGATTTGATACTTGATCCTTCTGAAGCTTGGGAAGGCTAGTTTCCTTATGCTCGGAATGATCCTAAGGCTAGACTAAGTGCTTCTGGCAGACATTTGACAACCTTTGCGAGGCTTTTGATTCATTCTGATGTTGGTGCATGCTTGGGAATGCTCCTAAAGCTGGATTCCACATGCTTGGGATCGCCCCCAAGGCTAGATTTAGCCACATTCCTCTTGCTAAATTTCAGCCATATCCCATTCGACAGATTTGGCTACATTCCATTTGCTTAGGAGTGTCCCCAAGACTAGACTCCTCATGTTTGGGATGCCTCCCAAGGCTGATCTGACCATATTCCCACATTGACTCCGTCGACTTATTGACCCAAAATGCCATAAGGCTTGTTAAATGCTTTGGGTGAAACCTCTTGGTCGTTATTGCCTTTGGAGATTTCCATCGCCTCTTTAAACTTGGTGTTTTAAGGAAAGTTCCATTGCCTCCACTGACGAAGTGATCCACACGTCCACTTTAGGAGATTCCCATTGCCTCCTTTGGCAATTTCAACTTTGTTAGGGAGATTTCCATCACCTCCACTACTGGGAGTGCCTTCTGGAGGCTGACTGCTTTTTAGCGACACAAATGTCTTCTGGTGGCTAAATGCTTTCTGCAAGCTGGCTGTCACGCCCTCGATTTTTAACATAAATATAAAAGATTTTTCATAAATAAATCTTCACAATATTCCATACAATACCCAAAAGATTTCGAAATATTACATCACCGGCTCAACGCCCCATATTAACATAAGTATCTAGTGTCATAAGAGTTTAGAGTTGCAAATATTCTATGGTCAAAAGGATTATAGCTTAAGTTACAAATACATCTTTTAAAAGAAATTTACAAAGATAAAATAGTAACTCCTTTAGATAGCTTTCAAATGGGTATGTCCACACTCCAAGCATTCCAATCATGCAAGCTACTATTCTAGGTTAGCACCTAAAAATGATATAAGGCTTCAGCTACACTAGCCCAGTAGAAAAATCTACGCAAACTCTATATGCAAATGACCAATACGGACGAACAAATGATAGAAACCAAATGACGACAGAGAATAGCATAACTATCATGATCAAGTATCCAACTATCGTCAATCCATCTTTTCGTGCAGTGTCACATTCTTTCTCATTTCCCATTCGTTCGTTGTCGAACCCTTCATCAAGAAACTTTTCCTTTTGATATCAAACAATTTAGAAAAACCTCAAGACCATTGTAGGCCAAACTCCATTAATTCGGGCTAAATACTAGAGTTCGTGATTGGTGCCCAAATATCGAAAAAATTTCATCAAAATCCTTTAACCAAAATTAAAATCCTTTCATTAACTTCCCAAACCAATTACGTATCGTTAAGAGTCTGAGCCAATGCTCCTGCCAGACACTTACTCGATAATGAGCCCTGAAGACAAATGATAAGAGCATTTAGCTCCTGCCAGACATTTACTCATTTAAGAGCCCTGAAAGTATATGATATGAGCATTTAGCTCCTGCTAGGCATTTACTCATTCAAGAGCCCTAAAAGTATATGATATGAGCATTTAGCTCCTGCCAGACATTTACTCATTTAAGAGCCTTGAAAGTATACCATGTGTCCATTTATTACCCACATTTATTCCATGTTTCCACTTCACAAACATCAAATCATTCAATCGAATCCAAAACCATTTATTTAATCACATGATATTATGAAATCAACAATCTACTACAACGCATACAAGCAAATACACACATTCTCACCGTACCACAAAGTACACCCCCGTACCTTCACATATCACATATCAACCCACGACGAGACTCTGCGATGTCTAATCTTCTAGTTTCTATACTTAGAGTCCGCGAGTCATACATTAAAGAAATCAAAAGATTCTACGTGTCAATAGAAGACAAATTGCAATTCCACCCATTGGATCACTAGGCATGCTCATGTGCGTCGTTCGTGTTTCAACATGCAACAACTTACATTCCTCATTTCTTAATTCAATGAGTTCATTCTAGTCCACTGGATACCACTCTAAGTGTGAAACAAGTAATACTCTCCGAAACACATGAAAGATTGCATAAACAAACCTATTAGAGTTGATGAGAAGCTTCAAAATGTGATTTGGAAGATGTAGGAAAAGCTACTCATAGACACTGTAGCAGCTCAATCACCTACCGGTAGGTGAATGAGTCCTACCGGTAGAAAAGGGGAATTCTGCACTTATCGTACTGGTAGTTGAAGGTTCCTACCGGTAGAAACTGGAAACAGAAAGGCCAACAATTTTCACGAAACAACTTTGTACTTGTCCCACCGGTAGGTGAAAATTCCTACTGGTAGGTGGATGAATACGTTTGAGTTACTGCAGTATGTTTGAGCTAGTTGAGGAAAAATTTCTCACTTGTCCTACCTGTAGGTGAAAATTTCCTATTGGTAGGGAGAGTGTTTTTCAGGCGATCTTGACAGGATTTTTAGATTTCGATCCAATCTCAATAACAATCAATACAAGCTCAAAGATGGTACAAGGACGCTCAAATAACATATAAAGAGAGGTAGAATTCTCTACCTCAAGGGTTTTGAGCAAAATTCGACCCTTTGACCAAGTCAACCATAGCTCCACAAGGTCCGATCACGAATTTTCTTGGATATTCGGAAAGCCCGTGCTCCGTATAGCAACTTTAATTCTCGGACCTTGTCCGGAATCACACCCTAGGTAGATGAAATCGAAGAGAGAAGAGAGGAGGGAGTTTTCGGACAAAGAAGAGAAGAGAGAGAGTGAGCCGAGAGTGAGAGAGAGAAAATGAGAGTATTATTCTCTCCCTGGGAAATAAAAGAGGTGGGGGAGGAATCCCCTGCTTCTTGCATCACACCCTCACACGTGCAACTTTCGCACAATCACCCTTATATCCTTCCACGAATACGTCACACTGAATATTCGCATCGTCTATCTCAACAGGCCGTACGATGTTTACAAAAGAAAAATACGGCCTAAAAATACGGGTCTCTACACTGACAACACAAATGCCTTTTGGAGGCTGAGCGCTTTCTGGAAGCTAGCAACATAAATGCCTTCTGGAGGCTGAATGTTTTCTGGAAGCTAGCAACATAAACACCTTTTTTGGTAGATTTTAGCCATACAGATACCTTCTAAAGGGCTGAAGTGTTAGCTTTATACAAGTGCTTTTCCTTGGCTGTTGACTCATAACTGTATAAATGTTCACTCAATGCATTAAGTGAAAGTCGCAGGATTGTTTCGCTGGCCTGAAAATGGCGAGGCTACTCAGCTTCAAAATGTGAGCTCAGGACCATTAAAGTAAGTGTTGCACTACTGAGATGGAATCTGCTGAGTGCGAGGCCAGCATATGGCGAGGCCTAAGTATAGAGTTGCTTGGACTTCTTGAACAACAAGAAGCTAGACAAGGCTGCGAATATGACAAGGCATGTGCATCGGGCTATTGAAGAGTGAGTGCAAGGCTTTTGAGGAAGAAATAGTGCCAATTTTAGAGTTTGCTCAAAACTAGCTATGAGGCTCTTTTCCAGCTTCTTCGACTTGGCTTCGTCGGTCATATACATAAAACTTGATGTAGCTTGCAGCTTGCATTTTTTTGGTCCCAAGGACTAGAGTGATCGTGAGGACCAAAATCCTGCTTAGCATTTCAATGTCGAGAGGGTCCATCACGGCTCCTTTTGCTATTTGGAAGAGATTTTGGCATGCCCTTGACAATGTTGTGTGACAACATCCCACAAAAGAGCTGAGGTGTTCTCCCAGGATATGACGCCCCTTAAGCTAAGCTTTCTTCTTTTTGAAGGCCAAGTGTGTGGGCAGGGAGATAGACTTCACAGCGCATCCCTTTGTTGCTCCTGCAAAATTGTTAGTAAACTCAGCAACGAAGGCGGGGCAGATTAGCCATCTCAGGGAGGTTGCCCGACTGGGTCCACGGCTCACTTGATTCCTTGCATTGAGACGATGACCATGATGCCTTGATGAGCCTGCCTTGCTTGAGCATAAGAAAACCTCATAGTTGGAGTTAGCTCGTGCAACCAAGACAACTATTTCCATTAAGTAGCCATAATGATATGCACATGAAATACTAGGACCAAGAGATCAATGCAAAAGACAAGGTGGTAATGATATGCATGTAAATTCGCAATGTATTTTGGACATCTCAACTTTCACGTATTTGATCAAATGCTTCCCTTTGCCCTAGGAAGACAGGCAATGACTTATTGTTTTATACTAGCCATGTGATTTAAAAGATCGCAGTACTCTTGCGGCACCACTGAAAACATTGTTTGGCCAAGAGACCATATTGTTGCACTCCTCATGAGAGGCCCATGTTAGTTCCTTAGAAATTTGCAAAAAGTGATTGCGTTTGTATTTGTTGTGTTAAGAATGCTTAGGATAAAATCATCTCTGAAAGCTTTTACTCGAGGATTTCAAAGTCATCTCATTCCATCCATATGTCCCACACGCATGCCATTTAATCTGTAGACACCCCAATCTAGATCTCCCAATCGTTTTACTTCGTTTTTTGATTTCTTATTTCCCCGATGATGAATCAGATCAAAAGCAGTCTTGAGAATGAAAAGGTTTGAACTTGGAGTGAGTGGACCCCTTTCTTAAACCCAAAGACCCTAAGTCAAAACCCTAACCCAGGTTGGGATCATCACGCGACAAAGTGATTCCCTCGCGCGGGGTTCTTGCTTCCAGGTGTTGGTCAAAGTCAAAACCTTGACTGTTGACTGGCGCACGGTTGGCCAGACAATCGTGCGATGATGTCACTCCATCGTATGATGGTCAGTACCTGTCCGTATCACCTTTTTACAAATTGGATTTTGTGATGATCAGGGGTGTACAGGGCTGTGTAACCCCGTTTTCGTTGACGGTAAAGCGTTTTGCAGGGCTTGGCTTGCACCACCCCTCCCCCACTCTCCCATCACCTTTTGCACCCTACTTCTCCACCAAGCAACCACAACCAGCCTTGTTGGCTGGTTCTGAGGCCTTGTGCACCACCAACCAAACCCTCTCCCTTTCCTATAAATACCCCACTACTCTTTCATTACAAGGGTTACAAAAATTCAAGGAAAAAAAAGACAACACAAGCCCTTCATACACTCATTTCTCCTTCACTACCACCTTATTCAAACCTTGTTCTAATCACTCAAAGCAAAGGTATAATCTACTTTTTGCTTACTGCTTTGATCCCTGAGGGGGGCAGGTAGGGCCAAGTCTTGTAATCAATACCAGTTCTGGCCCTAAAGTCAGCAGGGTTACAAGAACTGTGTACCGACTTTCCCTGCGCGATGGACTCAATGAATCGCGCGATGGTCTTTTACTGTTGCGCGACAGTCCTCGTGGGGAAGGGATGTTGGTTCTTTCATGTTCTGTATGTTAAATCTCTGTGAAGCATGCTTAGAGTTTTTCCACTGTTTTGCATGCTAAAAACCAGTTAGCTTAGCTTATTTTGCTCTTTATTTGCTTTGGAATGCCTCTTGGTTGCTTCTGAATTTGTCTCAGAGCCCAGACATGCAAGAGCAATTCCTGGAAGTCCTGTCAGAACAATCGCACGATGGTACGACGATTCCCAGGGATTGCTTGCGCATGGGCAACTTAATCCTTGACCTTTGTTTTAACACTCTCACTGTTTAAGGGTTGAATCTTATTCCTGTTTATCCTGTTTGTAATAATTATTTATTTTCAGTACATATAAACTGCTTGGTTTGCTTCCTAGGTGAGCATTGGTCCTTCCAGAGCCCAGAAGGGAATAAAGTTTAGTTTGTTGATGGGGTGACAACACTCGCGCGACGGTATTGGTTCATCGCGCGATGGTGGACTTGCATGCAAGAAGATCCATGAATGCAAGTTGGCCATTGTTTGCATTAAACTCGTACTAGGGCACTGTTTGACATCCAATCACGATTCTGAACATTATTTCATGGCATCCACACTATTATCTATCACATCCTGCAAACTGTTACAGTTTAAAATCCCCGATTAACTGTTTCCCCGCCCTAATTGGCTATAAACTTGATTAATAAATGAAGAATCACAAATATTATCAAAATGCCTAAGTAGAGACCGATCTCTGGATTGGATGAGAGGGGTGCCTTAAAACCCTTCCCCTCTCGTAACCTAGTTCCCGAACCCAGATATGGTTATGACAGACTGGTTCCTTCTCTTTTTCAAATCAAACAGCGCGGCAAGTGCTTCAAAATACGGTTCCTTGGGTGTCAGACCTTCAAAACCTGAGTGGCGACTCTGTATTTTGTGAGCGCTTGTCGTCCAGCTTAGCGCTCCCTCAAACCGGCATTTTAGAAAGGAATGGAATCCTTTCTGAAAGGGCACGCTGTCCACAGTGGCGACGCTGCTGGGGATCGAACCAATATTAATCCATACTTAGAATTTAATAAACTCTTGAACAATCCTTTAAAAGTCTGTCAAAACGGTGAGCTTCGCGCTGCCGAAGGTTGGAACGGTGATTTAACAGGACCTTGTGTCCGGCCATTCTAATCTGAGACTTTTTCGATTGATCACTTGTGTAGTTTCTTCTAAAAATGGATTAAATAAAGTGAGCTAAATTTGAAAAGGCATTTTGCAACTTTGTGATTCTTCTTCTCTTAATCAAAGTTTAGCATTGCTCATTTGCATCGATGTGGGATAGCCTCGTTGGAGTGTTTTGGCAATCCGGCACGGTTTATCGGAGCCCGGGGACCCCAAATGCTGGACAACATTCGACGATGATAAGTCATTCTACCGTTCGACTGTTGCTCTGCAATTACGCGGGTGACGGGAGGTATATCTTGGCTTTAGTCCGAGGAACCTGTTACAAGCCAAAACCAGCCTTCGCATATACAAAACACTAGAACATTCCAAACTAGGATAGGTACCCACAGGGTAAGATCTATGTGCGCGCATCTAACCCCATATAGTGTCTATGTGTTACTGCTTTCCTTATTGCATGCATTGTACAAACATTCCGTTTTGCGTAGAAGCATGTTTTGGGCGGCTCCTAGGTTCTTAGTCTTTCGAGTCTGTTTTCGAGATAATTTGGACATTGTCATGGCCTGGTGAGGAGTCGTGCTTCTTGATGCTGCACGTTTTCAAATTTTCAAATCCTTAGAATATTGGGACTTTAGGAAATCAAAAGCTCTCTACACCCTGGTCCATACACCCGTTTGGGGTTTCAAACGGAGAAGGAGGAACAACGAGGAAAGTGTTATGATGCTTACTCCAATTAGGTAACAAGTGCCTCGTCACTTACACCATTCGGCTAATAGCGTTGTGCCGCTCACGCCATTCTAGTTATTGCATCATCACACTCACGTCCGAATTGTTCCAAATTCAAGAGTTGAAATCCCTATACAATGGAGTGATCATAGGTTTAGGCTTCTTTTGACATCCTTTGAAATCTTTTGTTTCAAATAAGGAGACATTATTAAAAATAATTCCGAGGACCATGGCAGTAGCTGAACATCTTGAGATGAACTCGTCTTCTAGTTTTAAAGTCTAGGGTGACACTGACAACGGTCGCTGCATGTGCTCTATAATCTCTTCTTTATATTAAATTAGCTGTAGGATCCCAATTCAGACTTCTTTTGCTTTGTTGCAAGTAAAGTTCTGAACCACTGCACCGCCAAGGAAAGCATCGAGGCAGAAAGCCAAAACCGCTTGGGAACGTCTGCGTCAGAATCCGGTTCAAAGGCTAGTTAGGTCACAATCTCAGTCAACCGTCACGGAAGACTCTCTGCATTCTCTATTAGCTGCTTTACATTCAGGCTCATCTTCGATCTTTGAAGAAGTGGAATCTCCGAAGTCACCTGTTCTATAACGCCCCTAATTTTCGGGTACGTTAAATAGACAATTTTATTGGAAACTAAAATACAGTATGGCTCATTATTACTTCATAACTCTCACACGAGTACTTTTATTCAACAAAAGGAGCGGAAACTAGGGTTCCTATCTATTACTCCGCTTGTTCCTCCATCTGAGCCAGTTCCTCGGCTCTGTAAGCCTCCAAAGTGTAAAGTTCTCCCTGTTCATCTACAAAGTCTGACATATTATACCAGCGTCACTACCAATATAATATGTCAGGGTCACCAAAGGTAACACCATGAGCTACAGGAGTTCAATAGAATAAACAACACCCACTATCCCTTAAACTTACAAAACATTAGATCATAACAACATAGTACATGCATATCTATCAAAACAGTTAACAATAGCACGTTCACATTCCTTAGTCTAACATTGGTGTCTGTGATATCTGGGTTTCTCCTACGCGACTCATCGTAGACCATGTCATCATTTTCATCAACATTTCAAAAATTATTTTTTAACACACCCAACGTCGGTTCCGCCGTTCCGGTCTCCCAAGTATCCTCACAATGGTTTCGCCGCATCGGGTTCCCATTGGTACACGAAAACATTGAATTTGGCATTGGCTCCTCTCCACGGATAACCAATCCACAATTTAAACACTCGGTTTCGCCGGTCCGGGTTCTCATTTGGGTTTTTGAAAATTATTAAAATAATTACATTGTCTCCTCTCCACGGATAACCAAACCACAATTCATCCCTTAGTTCCACTGGTCCGGGTTCCTGAGTATCCCACAATGATTCTGCCGGTCCGGGTTCTCATTGGGTTTTTTGAAAACGTTTTCACACACACACACACACCACACAATGCGCTGTCAAGTCCGGCCCCATTGTGATTTAAAAACATATCTTGCCTTCAACACATCCTAGGTATCATGTTTCTACTTTCTCGGTTTTTGTGTCACGTTGCATGCATAGACTCCGCGGTAGGACTTTTCACGCAAGTTCACATAAATCATTTATTGAAATCTTGAAACTAAACTAGCAAGATCATTCAACTCTATATTATCTATCATGCTCATATCTCAACTTAAAGCATAACGCCACATGTACTGTCTTTGGAGTGGAGATCACTTATGCTTTATCACACAACTATAAGTAATGCAAGTAATCACATATGCATTCTCAAAACCATCCTTAAGATCAAAATACGAATACTTTTAATCAAGTTTATTGTGGGCATGCGGGTGCCCTTTTTCCTATCCTTGGGAAGGGATTTCGTTCCCCTCCTAAGAAGAGAAAATGCTGCTGGTTCGCTGGAGTGCTTTTAAGCTGGACGACAAGCGCTTGCAAAATACAGAGTCGCCACTTGGGTTTGAAGGTCCGACACCCAAGGAACCGTATTTCGAAGCACTTGACGCGCGGTTTGATTTGAAAAATTTTAAGGAACCAGTCCGTCATAACCATATCCAGGTTTGGGAGCCAAGTTACGAGAGGGGAAGGGTTTTATGGCACCCCTCTCGCCCAATCCGGAGATCGGTCTCTACTTATGCATTTGCAAAAATGTTTGTTTTGCGATTCCATTTAATTAATCAATTTTTAGCCAA
>BPLS01000261.1:85709-131994 GCA_019656275.1 Rhododendron kiyosumense
GGCCAACTTGCATGCACGGGAGTTCATGCATGCAAGTCAAACCATCGCGCGACACTCTCAGACCATCGCGCGAGTATTGACATCCCATCAATAGGTTAAATTTTATCTCCTTCTGGGCTCTAGAAGGACCAGTGCACACCCAGGGTCAAACCAAGCAGTTCATATGTACTGAAAATAAATAATTATTACAATCCGAATGAATAGGAATAAGATACGACCCTTAAACAGTGAGAGTGTTAAAGCAAAGGCCAAAGGCCTAGCTTCTCATGCAAGGGCAGTTTCTGGAAATAGCCAAACCGTCGCGCGATGGAGTCACATCATCGCGCGATTGTTCTTACTGGACTTCCAGGAATTGCTTTGCATGCCTGAGCTCTAAGACATGTTCAGAAGCAACCCAGGGGCATTCCAAAGTAAGTATAGGCATAAAATGAACTAATATACTGATTTTAGCATGCAAAACAGTGAAAATATACCAAATATCATTAGCCAGGAAAACATGCAACCATATATCTACACCAGGGTAAGGATCCCATCCCCACGAGGACCATATCACACGAGCTAGAAGCATCGCGCGATGGAATGGGTACCTCGCGCGTGGATATTGATTACCAGCCTTGGCCCTGTCAGCCCCCCCTCAGGAATCAAAACAGTAAACAGTAAAGGTTATACCTTTGCTTGAGTGTCTTGAGAATGGCTTGAATGGGATGATATGGCTTGGGAGGTGATTGAGTGCAAGTAATTTGAGTGAGAGGGGAATGTGGGATTGTGCTTCTTTCTTCTCTTTTGGATTTTTTTGGTAACCCTTTGGAAGATGAACCATGGGGGTTATTTATAAGAAGGGAGGGTTTGTTGGTGGATGATGCAAGGCAATGCAGCCAGCCAACAATGCTGGCTGCACTTACTTGGTGGAGAAGTAGGGTATGGAGTTTGATGGGAGAGTGGGGTGGAGGTGGTGCAAGGGTGGCCCTGTAAAACGTTGTTCAGCCGACGTAATGGGGTTGCACAGGCCTGTAAACCCCTGATCATCACAAACTCCAGCTGGAAAAAGGTGGATATGACAGGTGTTGACCATCGCGCGATGGAGTGAGACCATCGCGTGAGGGTTCCAGCTTCCCCGCGACGGTCAATCTGTCAAGGTTTGACTTTGACCACCACCTGGCAAGTGAAGCATCGCGCGATGGACCCAGTGGGTCGCGCGAAGGTTAACACTTCAGTCAAGGTTTGGATTTAAGGGTTTTGGGGTTAAGGATGGGTTCCACACATACCAAGTTCAAGCCACTTCATTTTCTCAAGACTGTTTTTGACCTGATTCATCATCGGGGGAACAAGAAACTGAAAAAGAAAAGTAAAACGATTGGGAAATCGGATTGGGGTGTCTACATTTATACTTTCAGAAATCCGTTCTTTCTTCCTTTTAGGGAAGTTCAAAATGACACATGTTTTCCAGAAAAATAAAGTCGGAATATTCAACATACTCCCTTTCATTTTCAAATCTTTAGTAAAACACTTTTCAAGTTCTCATGCATTTCAACATACAAACGATAAATTATATAGTCTAATTATTCTTAGAGTGCAAGAATAAACTACGTATACATAGAGATAGGGATTAAGAAGATTCTACATGATCATACAACTTTTATACTTAGAATTAGTGAGTAAAGGAAATCTACCGTTCTTCTTGGCGGTAGGGCGGCTACGGGAAAAAGTAAGTACGTCGGATTGAGTGACTTTCTACGGTGAGCTTCCGGTAGTTTCGAAAGAGAAAAGTTTCTCTTGAAACTAATTCTTGGCTAAACTACTAAATTTTTTGGATCGAGAGGGTGGTCGAGTGGTGGTTTGATGGCGGTCTTGGTTGAGTTTCTTGAAGAACTTCAAGAAAGACTCAAGAACACTAAGAACAAGGAGGAACAAAGCAAGAACTCAAGGATTCTAGAGAGAGAAGTTGAATGGTTGGAAGGTGTGAGTTGAATGGTAAGTGAGGGGTCCTATTTATAGCAAAACATTGGCTCCCTCTCTATCTACAATGCCGGCCCTCTCTCTCTCTATTTCTCTCATGGATTTGTTCCATGGTCTTCTCCAATCAAGCCTTCTAAGCATGCCATGACTTGTCTTTTTCATTTTAGGCTTAAGGCTATATAAGGCAAGTAGGATCTTAAGCTTTTTAGGCAAATCCTAGATAATTATAGTCTAGGAATGAGTTGTCATGTGGTAATTAGGCTTAAAGGCTAAAAAAAAAAAAATGTAAGGAAGCATAGCTTTTTAGGATAAAGTAGGCACATGCACCCACACACCTCTCACTCTCTCTCTCTCTCTCTCTCTCTCTCTCTCTCTCTCTCTCTCTCTATTTCCCACGTGTCCATATATATTTGTGTGTATATATATTTGTGTGAATATATATATATATATATATATATAGGAAGGATCTAAGAAAGTAACTTTGGAAAAAATAATTAGGTTCAAGGCTATTAATCATAGGTTTGCATGCATGAACGCATACAAGGAATCTAGGAAAGTAACATTGAAAAAAGTAATTAGGTTCAAGGCTTTTAATCGTAGGTTTGCATGCATGAACACCTACAAGGAATCTAGGAAAGTAACTTTGGAAAAAGTAATTAGGTTCAAGGCTATTAATCCTAGGTTTGCATGCATGGCAAGGCTAAGAAATAAATAATGAATTCTCAAAAATAAAAACAAGATTTTTATTCATTAAAAAAAAAATTGGAGTTGTTACAAACTATCCTCCTTACACAAATTCGTCCTTGAAATTAGGTGTACGTTTGGATTCGAACAGTTGGGGGTAATTTGCCCTCATGGTTTCCTCTCTCTCCCATGTGGTTTCCTCGGATCCACGGCCACAGGACTCGCACCAGTTTGACTGTTTTATTCCGGATGATCTTCTCACTTCGATCTTGGATCTCTATTGGTTCGTCTTCGTATGTCGCGTCTTCGTCGATGGAGATGTCTTCCTAGTTGAGGACATGCGTGGGTAGGGCAAGATACTTGCGGAGCATTGAAACGTAGAACACGTTATGTACTCTGTCTAGCTATGGTGGTAGTGCTAGACGATACGCAACCTTCCTGATTTTCTCCAGGATATCAAAAGGTCTGATGTAGCGTGGGGACAACTTTCCCTTCTTTCCAAATCTGATAACCCCTTTCTTTGGTCTGATCTTCAGGAACTCATGATCTCCTACTGCAAAGGTTAATGGCCGGCTTCTTTTATCTGTATAGCTCTTCTATCGGCTTTAAGCGGTTTGGATCCTTTGCTTGATGGTTTTGACCTTTTCGGTGGTATCTCGTACAATATAGGGTCCAATCAATCCTGTTTCTCCGACATTTGTCCAGCATACTGGAGACCGACAGAGTCGACCGTATAAAGCTTCGTATGGTGCCATCTCGATGCTGGTTTGGTAGCTATTGTTGTAAACGAACTCTACCAATGATAAGTGTTGCTCCCAGCTTCCCGAAAAATCCAGGGCACAGGCTCTTAGCATGTCTTCCAGTGTTTGTATTGTCCTCTCCGTTTCTCCATTTGTCTGTGGGTGAAAGGCCGTACTAAGCCTTACATCCATTCCCAATGCCTTCTGCAGTCCTTTCCAAAAGTGTGATACAAAATGTGGATCCCTATCAGACACTATTGAGATAGGTACTCCATGTAAGCGTAGAATCTCTCGAATGTATAGCAGACTCAGCTATTCTACATTCTCTGTCATCTTAACAGGTAGAAAATGGGCAGATTTGGTGAGTCAATCCACAATCACCCAAATAGCAGTGTTGGACTTAGCAGACCTTGGTAGTCCAGTCACGAAGTCCATTGAGATGTGCTCCCACTTCCAGGTCGGTATTGGTAAGGGTTGAAGATCTCTTCCAGGTTTCTGGTGTTCAGCCTTGGCTTGTTGACACACTAGACGCGTAGACACAAATTGAGCTACGTCCTTTTTCATTCCTTCCCACCAGTACGTTCGCCGTAGATCATGATACATCTTTGTACCACCAGGGTGAACTGCGAAATTCAAATGGTGAGCTTCTTGGAGTACAGCTTCTCAAAGGGTTCCAATATTGGGTACGAACACCTTTCCCTTGAATCTCAGGCAGTTGTCCTTCTCGATTGTCCATCCTGGTAGCACCTTTCCTTCTCTGATTCGATACCGAATGAACTCGCAATCTTGTCGAAGGTTTGGGCCAGGAGGATTTCTTGGTGAAGTGCTGGTTCCACAACGAGAGCATATATACGTGCTTTCCCATTCTCTGATGATGGTCGCAGGTTGAACTTGTTGAGAGTGTCCACCATTTCCCATTCCTTAATGGCAGTCTTGACTTTCTGTGCCCTGTCCTTTCGACTCAGAGCGTCAGCTATCACGTTGGCCTTGCTAGGGTGATATTGTAGCGTAAACATGTAGTCCTCCAAATATTTCATCCACCGACGCTGCCTCAAGTTCAACTCCTTCTGAGCGAAAAGATACTTGAGGCTCTTGTGGTCAGTAAAACCTCGAATTGTTCTCCTTATAGATAGTAACGCCAGGACTTGCGGGCGAATACTACTGCACACTACAAGAAAATGTGGCATTAACGGCATTTTTCCTACTGGCATGTGTTAAAATGCCGTTAATACTAGTTATTCCCGGCATTAATAATAATGTCAGAAAAATTAATCTTTAAGTGGCATTAGTTACAAAATGCCGGTAAAAACTAATAAAAAATGGCATTATTTTAGAAAATGCCGTTTTTAGTTTCGTTATGGGCGCCAATATTACCACGAGCTCGCGCAATTTACTATCCCCTCCTAAAACGACGTCGTCTAGTAGTGTACTGTGAAGTACTTTTCCCTCATACTTTTTTCCTTTTCCCTCTTATTTTTTCCTTCCATCTCTGGTCCCATCATCAGTTGATTCACTCCCCAGTCCCCAAAGCAACCACTGCAAAGGAAAATCCCCAAAACCGGAAGCTCCCGAAAACCCCCAAATTGAAACCCCAAAAACTTGGTGATCGTCGTTCCATTCCAGTGGGCCTCGTTGAGGGTGTTTTTGCCCGTCTTGTCGAATTACAAGAGCAGCGTCGGCCATAGCTTCCTTCTGTGCGATAGCCATTTGACGGTGGTTGTACGAGATAGCTCAGAGTTCAATAACAAAATCTGTCGTTGTAGATCTCTTTGCAAACAAAAATCCCCATCTTCACTGGTCTTTGCATCATATCTCACCATCACAGGTACACTATTTCTTCTTGATCGAACAAATCTGCGTTCGGGGTTTGATCTGCGTTTGGGGTTTGATCTGTGTTCTGGGTTTGAACTTCGCATCCCCTCTCTCTATTTAGAGTTTTGAGTTTACAAAATTTGTTCATTTGTTCACCTTTGAACCTTGAATCCCGTCTCTCTGTTTAGGGTTTTGAGAATTGCATGCTCATAGTTTCAAAATTGATGTACTGCTTGTGTTGTATTACTGCCATTAGACTGCAGGATTTGCTAAACTGTTGGTTTTGATTTTGTGTATAGATGATGTAGTTGATGGTACGTACAAAAAACTTTATTTATTTTTTTGGCCGAAATTTGTGGAGACCATCTCGACTTTGTGTATAGATAGATGTGGGTCTTTCAAAGATGCATATAAACTGTTTGTTGAAATGCATGTTAAGAGAGTGAACACAGTGGACATAAGCTTGAGCCACTGTACAAATGAACCTTGCATGTAAGGGATGGATAAAAAAAAAAGGGTCTTATTGACCTTCACCTTATGGGTAGTGGTTAAGTTGGAGATAAAGCCAAAATATTTAACATACTTCATGACACTTTAACTATATACTAGGAGAGTAGCACGTGCGTTGCACGTGGAAGGTACCAGGTCGGGGTATTAATATGGGGGCAGTACTTCATTGAAGTCTTGCGACTACATTGTCTAGCGGCAATAAGTTAGGTAGCACAATAACAAGGATACGGCATTGATTCCCAATATGACAAAAGTAAAGATTATTATTATTTTCTTGTAAAAAATAAGTTCATCCCATTAAACCAAAAATTTAAATAAGACTACAAAGCTGCTCTATCAACATTGTGAGCACCCTTAAAATCATGTCTTGACACTTTAACAAAATCCATCAGAGCCATTTCAATATTTAAGTTAGCTACAATTGGGTTCGAAGCCGTTGCACAAAACTGCACAAGCCTAAACACATGTTCAATTGTCTCAAGCATCTCTGTACATAGTGGACAACTCAGATTGATATCAATCTGACTTCTCAACATAGCATCCTTAACCACCGAAATGTGATGTATCACCTTCCAAATGAATAGCTGAAACTTCGGACGAAGACCTAAACCGCAACCTTTACCCCACAAATTTAAGCAAAACTTCTCATTCCTCAAAATCTCTGCACTCCTCTTCCACCATATGGGTTATCCACATTGGGAATCCATTTATCCTTAGAAACACTAATCTTAGTTACATCCCCAATCCACCATATCAGACATTTGTTCAGCAGCTCCTTTCCCAACATAATGCTTCTCCAGATGCATTAGAAGGTGCAGTTGCATCAAAAAACTGCGGTCTCCAACATTAATATTTCCCTAGAAAATAGAAGAAAGCAATGAACTCGGATTTTTGAGAATTCGCTAGGCTACTTTGGCCAGAAGGGCCTGATTTAAGCAAGCCACATCTCTCAAAGACCTCTTTTCTCTTCGGTGAACAGCAGATGCTCCGATTTCATCGAACCAATCCATTATCCTTCTCTCAAAACCATAAAAACTCTGTTAGCCTTTCTCCACGATCTCACATGCATCACAGATGTCCTAACTATTATCTCTTGTTGCTGCCTTTAGGCCCCTTACAGTTTAAGTTCATTCTTATCTCTTTCCAAAAACTTAGTTAGAAACTCATCCAGTCAAAAGAGGGTCCTAACCCGGCAACATGGCAATGAGGACAATGTACAAGAAGACAAATAATTTAGAAAACCTTTATCAAACTATGCTATTAGTCTCCCACACACTCTTAATTGTCGAAAGAAAAGAATTGAGTATGAAACATTGAAAATGGAGTGTCAAATCTTATACTGAACTCCTTCCATTAATGTCCAAACGAACCGTAATAAAATAAAGCAATAGTAAAATTTTCCATCCTAATCAACAAAATTCTGGAGATAGAAAATATTCGAGTGATGCTTATTGATCCTTGCTCAGTCTTTCTAGTTTTTATAATAAACAACTGCGGAATATTAGGACAATAAAAGATGCTAGTGACTCTCAAAATTAATGGGAAATGGCCATAAAAGCAACCTCTCTTTTATTAGTTACTGTTTATTCTTGTTAACAAGGTGTTCCCAAAGTTTGACATGAAGAAGTTCAAATGAATTTAGCCTCCTTATTTAACTGTGCCCCTTGAAGACAAACTCCCAGTTCACTTTCACTCTTCGTTATGTTTCTCTTTGTTTATATTTATATTCAAGGTACAACTAAATATAGTAGCTGTACCAAGACACACAGATTTTCAAGGTTGCTTATGTGTACTTTTATGTCCCTTGTGTGTTGCAGAATGAAAAGTTGTTGAGAAGCATAAAGTTCCATACTGTTGCTGTTGTTTGTCTTAACTGGGAGGAAGATGGAACAAGGAATGTGAGTATGCATTTGCTACACAAGTTTTGGCTGATTCATACTGCAATGCCAGAGTTACATACCCAATTTCCTTGCAGATGAGTTTTGAATTGTGATTTAGTTAGATTAAAATTGGTTGATTGATGGAATGGGCCTTGTCATTGTTTGTTATAACTTAAGATTGTTTATGTGCTGGTTGTTGTAATGAGTTACCCAACCATGCAAGGTAGCTTGGCCTCCTGGAAAAAATATGCAGCTGCATTTGCTACCCTTTTGTCTTAAGATATTTGGTGCTGAATGCATAGGTTGCCTCCTATTTATGAGTAATTAGCAACTAGAATTTTTAACAAAATAACCTATTAAGAACTATGCTCCAGCTGGGCTATACAAGGTTCAATTTTCTCGTATTATTCACTTTTCATTTTGTGCCTTTCTATTGCTAAACATTTTTGTTTTCCCGTTCTCCTCTTTCTTAATAGCACAATTGAGTCAGTTAGGTGAGGCATTATGTATAAGTCACGATAGTGGCATTAAGGACTACTAACATCTTATGGCCTAAATAAAGCTGAACGTGGGTTCTAAACAGGCGCTAAATAAAATGATCTTGCTAAGAAACTTAGGTTAGGCATTTTTGTGCGGACTAGAATAAGATTCCTATGACATCAAAAGGTGAAATGCCCAATCTCGTGCGAGCTCTGTCCTGTCATACCACATGCACTGCTGTTGACCATTTGAAGGAGTGTTCCAATATTGTGTGGCCCTTATAGGCAACAGTATGATCTATCCTATGCCATTGAACCTAACACTGTCATAAAGTAAGGTCTTGGTGTCGCTAATGTTTTTAAAAGATAATGGTTGATGCACTGGAGATGTGCAGGAAAGCAGTCTAGTCTAGGTGGATTGACTAGGACAGATTTTGTGATGAGTCGCTCAAACAAGCCCGGACATATCTGAACCAGTCTAGCCCCCAACAATGAGCGGAATTGGCTCATCCTTCTCATAACTTGGATCAGGAATTGCCTTGTTTTTTCCTTTTCCAACCTGTTGCCATGTTTCTGTAACCAAATATGTTACAGACTTAGCCACCGGAGACTTGGAGTACTGGTGGGAAGTATGCCCAAATACGTAACAAAACTTACAATTTGGAGGTAGAACTTGGTATTCAACACTAACCACAACAGATTCCCCAGCAACTGTGATTGAGCTTTCGGTGAATGGGTTCCTATATTAGAAGATTTAGGACTGATTTGGTGGTAGAAGCAGTGACTATCCTTTGCTTCCTACGTAAAGTGTTGGAATCAATAGCTTTGAAACCCAGCCCATCAGCCATGTGAATGGAACCGTCGGTGGTGTCACTTGGAGTTGATTCATTGGTTGATTTTCCAGCATCGCTAAGACGTTTGAATATTGCCTCGCGACCTTCCACGCACATATATGCGCATTGCATTTCCACTGCTAGGTCATTGAAGAGACTGAGAATAATGTGCCTTTCGATCCCCAAATAATCCATCCACGAAGGATATAGCCCCATCTGCCATGGAACTAGATTAGGGAAATCCTAGAGAGAAAGAGGACCGTCTCTCTCTAGAAACCCATTCCTACTTTTTTTTCTTTTTCATTTTTTTAATTCTGTGCATTTTTCCAGTTTATGGATCTTGAATTCACTTGCCTTCTGGCCAGAATATGTACATCGTCCTTTAATCTTTTAGAGATGTAGGAAACTAGGGAAGTGGGAAGCCTAGTGGAAAAATGACAGGAAAATAATAATAATGATAATAGCATGTCGCATTTCTAGCAATTGTGCATTGTCGATACTTAAAAGGAATTGGCGTTAGTAACATTTTCTTCTAACTAAGGTTCTCTCTAATTCTCTTACTTTTGTTTGCTGGCCTTTTTCATCTAATTTTTTCCTGTCTTGTGGAGGATCTTCATTCTCAGCTGAAGGAACTAATTCCTGAACAGCAGGTACATTCAACTAAGTTTGGTATATGTATTGATAATAATGGAATTGTGTAATTAATTTGTGTCCTGATCTCACTCAGACTTCTTTTTCACGTTCCCTCGAATTATGTAAGTTTTGTAGTTTGGTTGGTTACAAGAATTTAGGTCATTGTTATGCAAAAAAGATTCGGGTAATTTTTGCGGTCATTGATCACTTGACCTTGTCGTAATATAATTTTGCAACTGGAACATTTTTCTCTGTGAAGAACTGCCTAAGTATCTGCCCACTTTTATTGGTTTCGTGAATGTGTAAGTTGCTGGATTTTAACAGTGGAAGTTGCAGTCTTTTTCTAGTTAATCTTAAATTGACTTTGGAGTCTTTGTTTTATTTATCTGACTATAAGCACACTAGCAAAAAAGAAAACCATGAATTCCAAGTCAACCAAACTGGCATATAAAATCTGTGAATATCTTTGATCATTGATATGGCTTCTTTGCATTTTATGGTCTAGGCATATTTGATTGAAGAATTTCAGATTGTTTTCTTCATTATTGATCTTAAGTAGATTATTAGCCTAATATCTTCAGAGCTAGTGAATAATATCTTCTGAGTTCTGCCCTTCATGAAACAGAATTTTGGGTAGTGTTTTTAGCAGTTTCCATCCTTTTTGCTGAAGTACTGGCAGCACCAGTAGGATTAGCTGGAAATTTTTGCATTGAAAATGGTTTTCGTCATTGGCCTTTGGCCTTACACCTCTCCCAAGGGTTTTCAAAAAAAAATAATAAATTCAATTAGCTACGTTACGAATAGCATTCTATGAAATCCTTTTGTATTTTATTAGATGCCTACGGGCTTCATGGATATAACTGATTGAATAAATAAAGGTGAGAATTTTTCCTTCAAAACTCTAATTGATGATGTAAATGTGTTTACAGTAGGTTACTAGTAGCATGCTATGTGGCTAGAAAGTTTTGAGGCATTTGACTTGTGTGATCTTGACATGCTTCCATAATTTTGACGTTTGTGTTTTGGTACCCCTTTTGTGTGATCATAAGACCTGCTACCTGTTCTTTTTCCTTCATTTATTGGACCTTAATTTAGTTATTGGTTACGCGTGATGTGCTTCACTTTGTACTATTATAATCTACCAAGTCAAGCACTTAGAAACCACTCCTGATGAGTGCAACATAAGTCTGACCCTCAAATTGGAGTTGATAGATCACCTCGTTATAGACCTCCCTTGAAACCATGTAGACTACTCATACAAACCATATGCAAGTACTTGGACCTTTTTCCGGTGCTTTTCACCTCCCAACGTGTACCATGCTTCTTACAAGAGAATAGCAGTTGGATGCTATGAAACAATCTCTTTACACACACCTGCCAATGTAAAAAGGCCTATACACTTGTTCTGTAATGCTGGACTCCACTTGAGGTGGTGTATGACAGAGTGTAAGATGTCTATTTGCCTTGCCTTGTAAAAATACTCCAAATGGAGTTTTGGGGGACTTACCTTCACCCGGCACCCCAACTGACCACATTGAGTGCACCTTGGGTCAACCACACTTCAAGGTTGTTTTATTACCCATTTTACATTTGACATGTTCCAGACGACCATGTTGGCTGATTGGTGCTTCAATCATAAATGGTTAGAGTTTAGTTTCTTGCATTTATCCATTATACTGGGATATGTTTGATGCTTGTGTCTTGTTTCTTTAAACTTACTAATTGTGTAGGATGTCGTGGACTATATAGATACCCACACATACATCTGTGTATAAACGTGTAATTGTTTCTTGTATTTGCAAGTTGATAGGACGTAGACGGACATGGAAGACATGCAATAGGAATGACAGGAAATCTTCTAGATAATGAAAACTGTTTTTGTTCTTTTTGTTTTGGAGTTCTCAACCAAAAGCATATTTTGGGTTTTTGTGTTGCTTTGGTTAGTATGATCTGTTTTTGGAGATACACATGCAATTGGAACTTATATATTGACGCTTTGGGTTTAATTTTCACATTGGCATTCTATGCCTAACATTGTTATTTTTGTTGCTTTGAAATTGTCTTTTATGATGTCCAATTTGCTTATATACGGAATTTGCATTTTGGTTTTGGCAATGGAACTTCAAATTGTTTTGGACAGTTATAATTTTGTATACAAGAAATGTGTTATCAAAAATGGTACTAGGTTAGGATAATTTGTTAATGAAAAAATTATGTATTAAAAATGAAAATTGGCAAAAAAAAAAAAAAAAAAAACTTTTAGCGGCGTTTTACAAATGCCAATAAAAGCAATGAAAAGAAAATACCAAAATATAAAAATGGCATTTTAAAAAATGCCGGTAAAAGTTATAAAAAAATACGGCATTAATAAAATGCCGGTAATATTACCTTTTCCGGCATTTGCATCAAATGCCGTTAATAGTGTATATTCGTCAATTTTTTTCCCGGCATTTGACAAATGCCGGTAAAACTAGTAACAAACGCCGGTTTTATTTCCGGCATTTGTATAAATGCCGTTTATGTGTTACCGACACTTAGCTGGGTGGCATTTTTTATTATTTTCGTCGACAAATGCCGGGAATACTATTACCGGCATTAATTTGATCCTTACCGGCATTTATAAAATGCCGCAAAAAGCTTAATGTGGCGTAGTGGCAGCCAATTCCAAGTCATGAGTGGGGTAATTCTTTTCTTGTGGTCGAAGTTGCCGGGATCCATAGGCTACAACTTTTCCATTCTGCATTAGCACGCATCCCAAGCCGTCTCTTGACGCGTCGCAGTAAACCATACAGTTTACACCCCGCTCGGGAATGATGAGTATCAGTGCACTAGTCAGTCTCTTTTTCAATTCCTTGAAGGATTTCTCACAAGCTTCATCTCAATCCAGCTTCAATCCTTTCCGAGTCAGTTTTGTCATTGGCTTGGCTAGAATGATGAGAAATCCTGGATAAATCTGCGGTAATACCCAGCCAATCCAAGAAAACTCCTAATTTCAAATACGGAGGTCGGCTATTTCCAATTCAGCACTGCTTCAACCTTACTTTCGTCCACCGCGATCCTTTCCTTGGATACTACGTGCCCCAAGAACTTAACCACTTCTAGCCAAAACTCACATTTACTTGCTTTGGCATAAAATAGGCTATTTTGGAGTACTTGTAGTACTATCCGAAGGTGTGCTTCATGCTCCTCTTTATTGGCGGAGTATATCAAGATGTCATCAATGAACACCACTACAAATTTGTCCAAGTAGGGTTGAAAGATTTTTTTCATGAGACACATGAATACTACCGGAGCATTGGTCAGTCCAAACGGCATTACTACAAACTTGTATTGTCCGTATCTGGTGTGAAAGGCTGTCTTGGCGATGTCCTCATCCTGAATCCTTAACTGATGATAGCCTGATCGGAGATCGATTTTTGAAAAGCCGGTTGCTCCTCTTAATTGATCAAATAGGTCATCGATCCTAGGCAATGGATATCGGTTCTTGACTGTGACTTGGTTTAACTTCCTATAGTCAATACATAGTCGAAGTGTTCCTTCTTTCTTCTTCACGAGCAATGCAGGCGCTCCCCATGGTGATGTACTTGGTCTGATGAATCCTTTGTCCAACAGTTTTTGCAATTGGGTCTTGAGCTCCTTTAGTTCTGCAGGGGCCATCCGGTATGGTGCCATGGAGATTGGGGCGGTTCTGGGTTGGAGTTTTATAGAGAAGTCTATCTCTCTTTGGGGCGATAAGCCAAGAAGTTCTTCAGGGAAGACATCTGCATATTCGCAAACAATGTGGGGTAATCCCAATTCCATCCTGTCGGCTTCTTCCATTTGGAGACTAGCTGGCCATCCAAACAATTGATTCTGCCACCTTGATCTTTTCGTTGTTGAACTTGTCGTTTCTCTATCCCCCTTAAAACGAAAATGAGTCCCTTCTGGGGTGTAAGCCCTTACCATTTTCTAATGACAGTCTACGACTGCTCAATGAGCTGATAGCCAGTTCATTCCCAGGATTATGTCAAAATCTGCCATGTTGATTACTCTGAGGTTGCAGTTCAGGCGCAAATTGGCTACTTCTATCTTGCACCCTCTACCCACTAGACTAACAGCTATACTCCCCCCCAACTGTGATGCTACTTTTGTACTTGTACTTAGGGGTCCTGTTTCTAGTGCTAGAGCAGTTACGCAGGTAGTAGATATAAATGAATGCGATGCACCAGAGTCAAACAAGGCTTGTACGCAGGTACTATATAATAGTAGCGTAACATGGATCACAGAGGGATCCTGCTCTTGCTCCTCAGTCTGCAGCGCAAAGATACGCCCTCTAGTGCTTTGCTGGGCTCCCATGGGCTACTTCCCTTTATTCTGCCCACTCTGTTGTAGTGTTGGGCTTCCAGTCTGCTTCACAAAGCCGACCTGCCCAAGTTGTTGAGCCTTCTGATTTCCAAAGCTCCCATTCCTCTCTTTCTGGGGTTGGTGGCATTCACGCTTGTAGTGACCTATAACCTGGCAGTTGAAGAACTGGACTGTTGCTCTGTTTTGGCCGCCCCTCTGCGGTTCGCCACTCCCTGACACAGCAGTTTCCAAGGTTGGTTATTCTGAGCTAAGGTAAAGGGTTTGGTAGGGTAGGGTCCACGGTTATTATTGGATGGTTGGGTTTGGATTGGTCTGCCAGTGTTCCCTGTCGCCTTCCTCCATCAAGTTTTGAAGTCTGTCTCCTCACTCTCTAGCCGGAGAGCACACTTCACGACCGTGGTGTAGGTGGTAAACGCTTGAGCCACCATGGCCCTTCGAGCAGTTGTCAGCCCCCATTCGAACCTTCTTGCCTTCTTGTCTTCGGTTGGGATGGTAGGTTGGGCATAATGAGATAGCTCCACGAACTTGACCGCATATTGGGTAATGGTCATTGTCCCTTATTTCAGGTTCAAGAATTCCTGTTCTTTGGGTAGACGAAGGGGCGTGGGAAAATACTTGTCAAGAAACAGGATCTCGAACTCGTCAAAAGTCATGGTGTCGATGTCATGGGTTGCCTCCATCAAGTCCCACCAGTAGCGGGCTTCTCCCTTCAGCTGGTAAGTGGCTAGGGCCACTTGATCTTCGTCCTGAGTAATCCCTAGGGTTCAGAGGATCATCTTGACCTCGTTTAGCCATGTCTCGGCCACGACAGGGTTGTATCTTCGTGAAAGGTTGGAGGTCGGCGTTTACAGAACTCGTTCATTGCTTGAGTTCGGGTCATGGGTCTGTCGTTATAGTTTTGGTTTTGGCGGTTAGCATTCAAGGCAAGGACGAAAGGTTGCATGATTTGGGTTAGGTTGGGGTTTGCGTCAGAGGATTCTACATTTTCGTATCCTAATCCACTGTGTCGGTTCACCATCTATGAGTAAAGATTGAAAGGGGAAGTTTTAGTCTAAATTTTCCTTTTGCAAATGGTAATAAATAATTGATCGCGTAGTATGCAACAGTACTCTTTAAACCAAGCAAGTTTTTCATAGATAAAAGAGAGATACAATCATAGCATAAAGTTCTACTAAAAAAGGCAAGTAGGGATAAAGATAGATTTTCTAAGACAAGTTGAAACGATTCTACATACTACTTCATAATTCTACAAGTTGACAGTCTTTATTCCATGTTGCTGGTACTCCCACCTAGGGTAGTTTGACTCCGTACACTTCCCTCAGCCACATCTTGTATTCCCTTTCGGCAACGGTCTCGGTCCTAATAAGATGCTCACGTTCTTGGGTGAGCAGTTCTTCCATAGTTAGGACGAGTGGTTCTTCCAGGGGTTCTAGGTAGTACTGGGATAGATCCAGCATTGCAGCTTCCAATTCCGGGTCGAACATAATATAGTCAAATGGTTGCTCGAAGCCCTCCATAGGTGGTGCAGGAACTTGGGTAGGTGGGAGACTCTCGGGGGTTGCAATTGGTGGGGGTATCTCCTAAGTGATTGGAACCTCATAGAGCTCCATGTCATCCTCCGGCGGGGGTGTTGGTTTCGAGTGCTTGGGTGTTAGCAATAACCGGTAGTCGGCCAGTATGTGCGGGGCAAAGGGTGGACATCCTCCTTGTGGTACGTTTGACATCTATAACAATAAAGATCGTTATGTATTAGACTTAATGGCGTAAGGAGAAAAATCAAGTACAAATAGAAACTAGCTCAAGTATGCACACAAACAATGATCACATTCCAATAGAAAATACGAGTCTTTCATTACTTAATAAAATGAGTACAACATAGATGGCTTACTAGCCTAAGCTTCCTACCACATTTTGATTACAATAAAAGGTCCAACCACTTGTTAAGCCTTCCTAATTGATCTAGAAGATATTTGGAAATTTGACCCTATATGCGCCTATGTCGGTCTTTTAGGGTGGTGGTGGTACATCACCAGAGTTAGCGTGTATATCCATGAAGTCTGGCATGACCCATTCCGGATCCTCCTCCAGAATCTCTAGTTCATTGTCTGATTCCCAGTCTATTGGTTCCCCCTCGGGAAATTCTTCGGGATCTTCTTCCTCGGGGTCCTCCTTGGGATCTTCCTCCTCGGGGTCTTCCTCAACTTCCACGTTATTAGGAGGTGCTATGGGTGCTGCTTCGGCATCGTCCCCTTCAGCTTCCTCAATTATGAATTCTAAATTCTCGGGGGGTGCTATTTAAACTAGGACAGGTGCCCCTGCGACATCATCCTCCTCCTCCTCCTCATTTACGGGGAGTATGATGGTGCCATGCTCTTGGTAGTAGTCATGAGTGCAAGGAAAAGCATAAGGAAAATAAGGATCCCCCACTAGTTGGTTCATCGTAGACTTTATGGTGCTTGCAAGATAGTGAGCTTCAGCTAGCAGGTTGGCTTGATAGAGATTTGGTGGGTTCATCTACTAGGAAAAGTTTTAAACTCCATTAGTAACGTTTTATGTAAAAAGTCTAGGAATTCTAAGTTTCACTTCCGATCCTTGATTTAAGTCATCATCCAATTGTTCGGAAATTCCCAGCTCGACGATACTGCCAATTTCCACACCTTACTTCAATCCAAAGATTGTTTTGTGAGAATTCCACCCAATTTGGGACGGTAAACTTAAACTCAATTCACGTTTGTGCAACGGTCAATCTACCTTATAATCTACCCATTCTACCCATGGCGGAAGTTTTGAACCTAAAGCTCTGATACCAAGTTGTAACGCCCCTAATTTTTGGGTACGTTAAATAGAAAATTTTGTTGGAAACTAAAATAGAGTCTGGCTTATTATTACATCATAACTCTCACAACAGTACAACTACAATTCCCAGCTGAAGATGACAACCCAGGAGCTGGAGTCCACTAAAATAGAGGCTAAAGAGTCCTTTGCGGATTTCGTCAAAAGATGGAGAGCAAAGGCCGCTTTAATGACTAATCGCCCGAGCGAGAGAGATCAGCTCCGCATCATCTCCCGCAACCTTCAGCCTGATTATGCTAGGCATCTGGTAGTTGTTCAAGCATCATCCAACTTTGAAACCTTCTTCGAATCTGGCTTGGCCATTGAGGACGCATTGCAAAGTGGAATCTTGTCGAAAGGAGAACCTTCTAACCCTCCAAAGTCCAAGCCTCGTGCATACTCTGGGAATACCAACGCACTATTTGGGGCAGGGACTTACTCCAACACAGCAACCAGTGGCACTAACGCCTCTTCCTCCAACACTACCAACCACATTGCCGATGTTAATTAGGTGCAGGCACCGCAGAACAACCGGCCTCGCAATTAACCTCGTATCTTCTCCGCCATCGAAGCACCTCTGTCTTCTATTTTGGAGAAGTTAATTAAGTCTGGGCATCTCAAGCCCCTTGATCCGACTCCTCTACCTAAAAACCCATCAACCAACTTCAAGCCCAACTTGTATTATGCCTACCATCAGGGAGCCGGTCATCTCACTATCTCTTGCTTTCATCTCCGTCATGCGATTCAGGATCTCATTGATGATGGCACGCTTGCCACCCCCCCAAAGCCAAATGTCATCTCCAACTCTATGCCAAAACATAACGCCGCCCCTCATGTTAACCATATATCCCTTAGCCTGATATCAACCCCAACTCCACTATATCCAACCCTACTGACCATATAACCTCAATAGATCAACCCCGGCCAGTCATACCTTTGCCTTCTCAACCCGAAGCTGAGGTATTATACATACATCCCGAGAGGGGACAATCGTCCGGCTCCAATGCGCGCTCTGCGCGCCTGCAGAATGGAGCGTTTGTGCTTGGTGCATCCATCAGTGATCTTTTCCATCTGTCCATTCCTTCTGTCTAGCTAAACTTCGCCTCTTCTCTGGATAGCCCGTATTTCAATGTGACATATCCAAACCCCTCTCCAAGTCTGATGAGCCGCTTCAAATCTGTAATGCATCTTCTATCAGAACCTGCAAGTTGACATGCAAGCTGTGGGTTGGGCTATAGCTAATAATGACGGTTATGCCACTCCTATAATCAATGCTTAGATTGAGCTTGAGCTAGATGGTTTCCCACAAAACCCTGAGTATATCCCTTTTGACTACAGAAAAGCTATGTGCATAGCAAGCTGTGCACAGACCTCTTTTTCTCCCGCCTCAGGTCCCGCAAAGATGATCGGGAAGTGATTTTGGGTGTTTTGTTAACGCCTCTAACGATATCGAACGAACCTCATTTTTTACAGAGACCTTAAACGACATATTTTGAACAAAATGAGCGGCTCCGATCATCTTTGCAGGACCCGAGGCAGGAGAAAAAGAGGTCTGTGCACAGCTGCTGTGCACGTAGCACAGCTCTTTTGACTATGCTTGGTACAATGCGTGGATGGCCTGTTATGAGGCAGCAATGCTTGATCCTTTGGATGGTTTCTCTTTGGACAAGCCTTTTTAGCATCCAGAGCCTGTCATTCTTGAGGAGGAATACTATTGAGATCCCTAGCTTGCTTGGCAATTTCCATTGGGATTCGACCCTAATCCTCTCCAAGGTTACGCTTGGCCCGATCACGAGATTCAGTTCTGGAGGTCGGCCTTGTCCAGGAAGAGACTTGCGTCTTAGGGGAATGTTTCTTTCCTTCCACCATCGATAGGCTTGTTGACTCGGTGTCTGAGGTCTAGCATGACCCTACCTTCTACATCATCGATGAGGGACTTCTGTGCCCAGTGATCCCCATTCCGACTAAGGAGGACGGCAGCATCATGGTTACAGATCTTGTTCCACCGGCCGATCTCTGGGATGTTGATGATGTAGTCAATCTCCAACTTGGATCAGAAGTTTGGACTGTCAATCACTCATTTGCTGATGGAGGGCTTTGGGATGTTCCTTTTGTCGCTAATCCAGAGCCTATTGCGGAGGATGCTGTAGGGAGGTATTCCCGAACATGTATAGTTAGTAGCCGAACACGTGGTATATGGGAACACATGGTAAATACGATAGGTCATACCGTCGGGTAGGGTGGTGAATAGCGATATGGACCAGTAACATGAGAAGTCATTGGTCCAGGTAGTTTGTTCGGCGTTGTAAGGACAAAAGACATGTGAAGTCATTTGTCCAAATATAATGATAAGGACCAATTGCGTGTGAGGTCATTGGACCAGACAGTGTATTCGGCAATGAGATAGCCGAACAAGGAAAGAACTGCTGAAAAAGCAGCCTTAAATGCTAAGGCGGTAGGAACGCTCTATAAGGTTCTAGAACGGTGTTATTCCATAAGAAAAAAAGATCCTGAGTATATAGGATCTAGGAAAGACACCCAACGTGAATGGGATGTTTGGCTAACTATGGAAAAGAGTCCTAAAAGGACTAAGCAAATAGACCGATAAGGGAACGAGAATCCAAGAGATCCTGGGTTCCTATACGAGATAGGAATCCTAAGGCCATAGGGATGCTTGGGCAGCAAGCATACGTATGCCTATATAAAAAAGGTTAACCTAGAGGTAAAAGGTACGCAATACTTTGCATTCATATGATTCTCCTGCTGATAATTAGGGTTTATTGCTAGTACGTGATACTAACTTAGGCATCGGAGGGCCTTTGCCACGAGAGGCAGAGGTGCGCTCACCCCTTGTCTGTCTTGCAGATTAGGGTTTTGACAACAAACTAAGGTTCAGGTGAAGAGGCAAGAGCGGGTTGTTGCAATCCAGAGTGATCGAAGCATCAGCTTTTTTCATCCCCCTACAATTGGCACCGTCTGTGGGAAATGATAGAATTCCCTAAAAAACGACCATGGTGGAAAAAGATCCAATCACGCCATCTAATCCAAAGGACCAGTTTGGTGGGGGAGGAGATAAGTCCCCACCAGGCAGTCCGAAAAGGCCCATTGGTAAACATGGCAAGAAAGCGACAAGCAGAGATGACCCTCTGATGTGCCCTGACAACGCCAAAGACAAAGGGGACAGGATAGCCACAGGCTCCACGAGAAGGAGCAAGTCCCACCGAAGAGAGGAATCAGTTACGCATTCAAGAAGTATACACAACAGTGAGGATGTCCTCGATAAAAAGAGGAAGGAAATCGAGGAGTTTGCTCAATTAATCAAGAGACGAGAACACAAAATCCGCAAGATAGAACGAATTCAAGTGCATCCTGAGGACTCTGGACTTTCACGAAGAAATTCCAGGGGAGACAGGTATGCTATGGTGGGCTATGAGAAGGCTCCTTCATGAAGAAGAAGAAGCAGAAGTAGGAGTCCTACTCCACAACGGAGGAGAGCTTCCTCACGAAAGAGGAAAAGAGAAAGTTCAGACCAAAGTCCTAACAAGCGGAGGGCTGCTTTGCAAAAAGAAAGGAGCAGAAGCCGAAGCTCCACCCCCGAGGGAGAGAGGAATAGAAAACACCATAGGGACAGGTACGAGAGACCTGATACCGATTGGGCTAAGAGTGTGGCTAACAAAACTAAAGAACATGAGGATGGGACAATGACTACACGAGAAGTAGCACAAAAGGCCTTAAGTAATATAGTAGCTTCCCCCTTTGCAAGGAGGTTACAGGAGGCTAGGTTGCCGAGTAGAGTCAAGCATGGTACGTTCATACTTTATGAGACAAACGCGGACCCCGTAGCTCACATACAACACTATTAGTAGGCCATGTTCATGCACGATGGAGATGATGCCATCATGTGTAAGATGTTCCCTTCAAGTTTGGGGAAGGTGGCTCTATCTTGGTTCCATACACTGGGCCCACGCTCCATCCGAGGATGGAGGTAGTTGGCCGAAGAATTCACTGCTCGGTTCTTGACAAGCAGAAAAGTCCCAAAGACATTTGAGAGTCTTTCCACCATGAAACAGGCAGAAAGTGAGCCGATTAGAGATTATGCAAAGAAGTACTGGAAAACTTTCAACGAGATTGAAAGTTATAGTGAAGAGTATGCCATTGCTACCTTCAAGACTGGCTTGCCTGTTCGGGGAGAGCTACGCCGTTCATTGAATAAGCATCTGGTAGCAATGTTGGTTAAACTGATGGAACGAATAGAGCAACAGGCCAGGATGGAGAATGACATACTCTGAGAAGACGGCAAGATTGGGGCCAAACAGTAGAGGGCACCTGTTAAAAAGGTGGATAAGCTAGAACCCAAGACTTACAGGGAGAGGAAAGAGTACAGACCGGCAAAAAAAGAGTCGTACAAAGATAAGCAAGCTCCTGACCCCAAGTCTTTCTTTTCAATAAACACGGTTTGGAACGAACCTATCTATAGGATTCTTTATCGAATAAAGAATCAGCCTTACTTCAAGTGGCCTCCAAGTCTAGGTGGAAATAAAGGGGCAAAATGTGCTACGAATCAGCACTGCAACTATCACGAGGACTGGGGACACATGACTGAAGATTGTGAGATGTATAAGAATCACCTTGATGATTTGGTCTCTCGTGGCTACCTCAAAGAATTTATCCAGGAGGACCCAAAAGATAAAGGGGATGCCTTGTAGATGGATTACGAACAGAATCCTAAGGGGATAATCCATATGATACATGGATTAGCCACGCCTTATATGAGAAACGATGTGAGGCTACTCCAGAGGCAAATTAAGCACGATCATCATGTTATGTGGTTAGGAAAGAAAAAAGGTCAAGAAGATGACATATACAACGAGAGCATAGTTTTTACAGATGAAGATTTGGGAGAAGTTCAAATGCCCCATAACAACGCTTTGATCATAACCCTATGAATTGGGGAATACGACATTGAGAGAATTCTAGTAGATTCAGGGAGTTGTACAAAAGTAATGTACTATGATGCGTTCAAGAAATTGAGTCTGGCCCAGAAAGACTTAGAGCAATCCACAACACCCTTGGTTGGGTTTGGTGCAGGTGCTATCTGGCCCCTTGGGAAAATGGCATTGCCTGTTCGGGTTGGATCAGTGGTCTTAAGGATAGATTTTCTGGTTGTAGATGTTCCTTCTTCCTATAACGCGATTATAGGAAGGACCTGGCTGCACAAGATGAGAGCTGTGTCCTCAACTTGTCACTAGTTGGTGAAGTTCCCAGGATCTAATGGCGTTGAAAAAATTAGAGGCAATCAGAAAGTGGCCCAACAATGTTTTATTTCCATCATTAAAATAGCCCCAAAGGCCCATCGTGTTCATACATTAGAAGTACCGGATCAACTGACTATCAAGGATGTCGGAAGAAGCCCAACAGAAAAAGTGGTTGAAGGTCTAAAGAAAATACAGATCAACGAGACTGATCTTGAAAGGTATTTTTTAATTGGGGAAAAATTGCTAGCAGACGAAGAGGCCGAGTTGGTAAGCTTTTTAAAGGAACATATTGACATATTTGCTTGGGTACCAGAAGAAATGCCCGTAGTAGATGCAGGTGTGATCTGCCACCACTTGAATGTTGATCTACAACATAAGCCAGTCATTCAGAAAAAGAGAAGGGCAACTGTGCAACATGTTGATGCTGTAATTGATGAGGTAGATCGTTTGTTGGAAGCCAAAGCAATACGGGAAGTTTATTACCCAGAACGGTTATCCAACACTGTGGTTGTGAAAAAGAAGAATGGGAAGTGGCGTGTCTGTGTAGACTTCACAGACCTAAACAAGGCAAGTCCAAAAGATAGTTTCCCTCTTCCAAGGATAGACCAGTTGGTTGACGCAACTGCTGGATACGAACGAATGAGTTTCCTCGACACATATCGAGGATATCATCAGATTGCTATGTTTGGGCCCGATCAGGAGAAGACTTCTTTCATTACACCACGAGGGTTGTACTACTATAGTGTCATGCCCTTTGGACTAAGGAACATTGGGGTAACATATCGAAGACTAGCAACCATCATGTTCAGAAAGCTACTTGGCAAGACTATGGAGGTATACATAGACGATATGGTGGTGAAGAGTGAAGCTAGACAGGGACACATAGCGGATTTGAAGGAGATTTTTGGAATCCTGAGAAATATAAACTGAAGCTCAACTCCTCAAAGTGTGCATTTGGAGTTGGTTCTAGGAAGTTCCTAGGCCATTTAGTGACCATGAGAGGGATTGAGGCCAATCCTGATCAAATTGCAGCCTTGCAAAGGCTACAAAGTCCCAAAACCACAAAGGAAGTCCAGAGGTTGACTAGAATGGCAGCATCACTCAATAGATTTATCAACAGATCAAGCGATAAGTGTAGACCCTTTTTTCAGTTATTGAAAAAGAGGGAAGGATTCTAAGGGGAAGCAGAGTGTGAGCAAGCCTTCCAGGACCTGAAGAAGTATCTAGCCAAGGCTCCACTTTTGTCAACTCCACAGCCAGGTGAGTCTCTAGTTTTGTATTTAGCTATTTCTGAACATGCTGTGAGTGCAATCCTGTTAAAGGATATTGGATCCGAGCAAATCCCTAGCTACTATGTTAGCAAAATGTTGTTAGACGCAGAAACGAGATATTTGCCCCTCGAGAAGCTTGTCCTGACATTAAGGACAGTCACAAGGAAGTTGCAACATTATTTTCAAAGCCACAAAGTTGTAGTTTATATTGAGTTCCCGTTGAAATCACTGCTACGAAAAGCAAACTTCTCGGGAAGAATCTCAACATGGTCCGTCGAGTTAAGCCAGTACGACATCGATTCCCAGCCATGAACAGCAATCAAAGGACAAGTGCTGGCAGATTTTGTGGCTAAGTTTTCACCTGCATTAGCACCCCTGCCTCCTACAAAGAAGAAGCTGGTGATTGGGACAGCAGCCATGAACAATAGAGTATCAACCGAACAGGATCCCACGTAATGGAAGTTGTTTGTTGATGGATCAGCGTGTAACATTGGTTCAGGTATTAGGGTTGTACTTTTTCCCCCTGAAGGAGTAATGATCGAACTATCTATTCGGCTTGGTTTTAGTGCATCGAATAATGTGGCGGAATATGTGGCGCTCTTACCTGGATTAAGGAGTGCAAAAACGTTGAAAGCAAAACGAGTCAGGGTGTATTGTGATTCACAGCTTGTGGTTAATCAACTGTCCGGGGAGTACGAAGCCCGGAATGAGAAGATGGTGGCATATGTGCAGGCAGCCAAGAATTTGCTTGATACCTTCGAAAGGGTATACATTGAGCAGATAAGTTTTTGACAGAATGCTCACGCAGATTCATTAGCCTGGTTGGCTGCAGCCGTACCAACTGAATTGAAAAGGAAAATTGCGATGGAGTATCTGACTGAGCCGAGCATTGGGAGAAGTGTGGAGTTGGTCTTGGACGTGAACCAGGGACCAAGTTGGATGGTCCCAATTGTGGAGTTTTTACGAGATGCAAAACTCCCTTCTGACAAGAAGGAGGCTCACAAAATAAAAACCAAATCTGCTAGGTTTTGGCTATCACCAGACAGAAAGTCCTTCACAGGCCCATATTTACTTTGTGTGCACCCCAAAATGGTGCAGAAATTTCTCCACGAAGTCCACGAGGGGACATGTGGGAGTCATGCTAGAGGCAGATCCATTGCCCACTGAGCAATTACCCAAGGCTGTTGGTGACCACATATGCAGGAAGATGCCAAGGTATATGTAAAAATTTGTGAGAAGTGTCAGAAATTCTCACCAATGATTCGAACACCAGTAGAAGATTTTGGTGCCATTGATGAGTCCTTGGCCGTTTGCTCAATGGGGAATGGACATCGTGGGTCCACTCCACAAGGCAACTGGCAACAGGAAATTCCTGTTGGTAGCAACGGATTATTTTACCAAATGGATTGAGGCAAAACCATTGGCCAAAATCACTGAACCTATGATAGAAAGGTTCGTGTGGAAGAGTATCATTATTCGATTCAGGGTCCCTTATTCATTGATTACTAATAATGGGTCTCAGTTTCAGAAAAAGTTCAAAGCTTTCTGTGCTCAATATGGCATAAGAAATTATTACTCAACCCCAGCCTACCCTCAAAGTAACGGGCAGGCAGAAGCATCCAAAGGGGAAAAGGCCCAATGAATTGCCACCTGTCTCGTGGGCCCACCGAACAACTCCTAAGAGGTCTACGGGAGAGACCCCCTATTCATTAGAGCATATGGTATAGAAGCAGTCATACCCCTAGAAGTTGGCCTTCCAACCAACAGGACTGCTTTGGTTGAGAGTGGGGGCAATGATAGGTCCCTCGAAATTGAGCTTGATCTCGCCGAGAAGAGGAGGGAAAGGGCCCTGGTGCATCTGGCTTCTTACTAAGAACAACAAATGAAGAGTTACAACAAAAACGTCCACGCTCAAGAGTTTGGTGTTGGGGACCTTGTACTTTGAAAAGTGCTCGGCAATACAAAGGTGGCCAATGAGGGCAAGTTGGGGGCCAATTGGGAAGGCCCATATCAAGTAACCGAGATTTTGTGCATAGGGGTCTATAGATTGGCTGATCTGGATGGAAATCCAGTGCCAAGGCCTTGGAACGTTCATAATCTGAGAAAATTCTTTGTTTAAAAGAATTTAGTTTTTAATTTTTATTCCGTTTAGGATATAATACGTGACTGTGTGGAAGCTACGACTAAAGCACCTTTGTTTTTTACTATTTCTTAGTTGCAAGGGATACAAGTAACGCCCCATTGAGTTCAAAAGTTTATGAATATAATCAAACTTCTTTGCAGTATATCAAGTTCTTGGAATATTTGTTTTACAGTTCAGGAATATGAAAATTCGGAACTGTTTTCCTTTTTCATATTGGGGAGTAGGGGTTGGGCATAAGATAAAATGTTATGAACAATCGAAAGCCTTGCTTGTTTACTTATGAAGACACTTAGATTTGTTTAAATACGAGAAATTTAGGCAGAATACTTTAAAGTACGAGATACTTAAAGTTAGTTAAGTACAAGAAACTTAGATTTGTTTAAATACGACAAATTTAGGTTTGTTTAAATACGAGAAATTTAGGCAGAATACTTTAAAGTATGAGATACTTAAAGTTAGTTAAGTACGAGAAACTTAGATTTGTTTAAATACGAGAAATTTAGGCAGAATACTTTAAAGTACGGGATATTTAAAGTTAGTTAAGTATGAGAAACTTAGATTTGTTTGAATACGAGAAATTTAGGCTGGGAAAACTTTACCTACTGTATTTCAAGAAACTTGTACAGCAAGCAAATATGAAATACTTAAGTAATTACCAAGTGTGAAAAACTAACTTGGGGATGCATATGAAAACATGCGATAAACAAGTACGAATAAACTTAAAATTGCATATGAATACATGCAACAATACAAAAATACTTCAGGCACGTACAAACTTGACCAGATAAGCGTACCTTGGGCAGATAAGCAAATTAGTTAAACTTTTTAATTGAGCACCTATGCAAGACGAAGCATACGAGGTATTCATATGGATGATATGAAATACCAGAAAACACTAAAACGACCACAAAAAAGTTCATGGCCAAACAAACCAAATGTTAAGCCACGAAGGGCCAAATACCCGTGTTATCAGAGTATTATCCAACTACGAAAGTACTGATGCCATGCTGGGCCAACAAAAAACTACGGTCTCGCAGGACCTACAAAATTGTTTTGGAGTGTTTAAAGGATGAAATTACCAATCTAGTCTAGGTTCTAAATCTCTGGCAGGGTGATCTCAGTGTTCACTTCAGCAGTGGAAACCCTGGCAGCAACGGTTTCCGCCAAGTTAGGTGCCCTAGAATCTTCCCCCCGAGCAAGGGAACCTTCTATTAAAGCAACCAATGTTTCCCTCTCAATTGCCTCGTCAGCATCACCAAACTCATCAATCTGCAGCTCGACATCCTCAATCGGATGTTCCTGCAATGCTTGAGAGGCTGAAGCACGGTTGCTTGGAAGATCATTGTTCACCCAGAAGGGAGAATCTTCTGGGACACCAACCTTCGTTAGACATGCCTCCCAACATGCCATCAAGATTTGATCTTGAATAGCAGGCATTTGGCCAACATAATCACTAGTGGCAGCATCAAAGCCCTTTGTGTACCCTTCTTCAAAAGCAACCTTCTTCGTATTATCTATCCTAACGAATGCTTGATTGAGGCTGTCTTTGGCAGTATGAAGCTTGCCCTTAGCTTCATCATACTCCAACTTAGCCTTATCTCTCTCTCTTTCCAATCTAGAGACTGTTCAAAGTAGCCTCGTGTTGTCATTCAAAAGTCTGATTCTTTCAGCCTCAGCTTCTTGAAACTTCTGTCCCAGCATGACCATTTTTTGGATGAACTGAAGAAGACCAAAAAGTAACTTAAAATCAAAATTTTAAAGTACCACGAAAAAGGTAAAGATTAAAGTTATGTGATAAATACCTTAATTCCACTAACGAGTCCAGTGGATACATGCCGGTCAGAAGTAGGCGAGGACTCTTTCTGCATATCAACAGGTAGCAATAAGCCCTATGCTAAGGCCAGTGCAGTCTCGGAAGAGCTTGCACTATCACCAATGTTTACTGGACGATCACCCCTAATGAGTTGAGGGGCCCAGACCTCGTGAGCTACTGAGATGCTCAGTGAGGGAGTTTCCAAAGTTGAAATGGAAGCATGAGCATCGGGGACCCCAGTATCCTGATTCTTAGGACATTTGTCTCGATGAGCATCAATAGCCTCAAAGGAACTGTCTTGTTCCCGAGGGGAGGAAAAGGATCGAGTGGAAGACCCCCTAATGTGACGAGGTGGCGAGGGGGCGTGACCACTCGATGCCACCTTACTAGAGGCACCCCGTCCTCGTGAAGAGATAGTGAGCAGGGAATTGAGGTTCAATGGTTGTTGAGTCATGTTACCTGGGTTTGGAGGAGATGGAGAGTACCCGGAAGAGGACGATTGGCTAGTATCACAATGGGGAGTTGGCTCTTCGGATTGATGTTGTGGAACGATTTGTCTTCTTGAAGACCTTATGAGCACCACACACGGTAGGGGAACGCCTTCAGATATCGGAAATTCGCCTGGCTGTCCGGCGATTGTAACTCCGGCATCAGGTCTTAAGCTCCGTGGTTAGGGAGCAGTCAAAGTTGAGGCGCCGCTGGTGCTCGGGTTGGCTAGCCGTCTGTCAATGAACCCTTTGTAAGTAGGGTCGTAGCCTAGCAAAACATTGGCGTCCCGACCCCGACCAGCTGATAAGGTACCAGGTTCGCCTGTATACCTTAAGATCCTGTTAATCTCTGTTGTTCGGGTGTAGCTAGGCTCTCATCTGGGACGCTTATTTGCGTTATCCGCTGTGGATTAAAATATAATGGAAGTCAGAAAATGCAAGAAAGCATCAAAAAAGAATTACAAGAAGAAGGAAGTAAATCAGGAGCATACGTGGGTAGCCCCATATGTAGGGGTAGTGAAAGCCCACCACTTGACCATCCTCCCCCACTGGCTCGAAGCCTCCAGCGATGTAAAGGAAGTCAATTTCATGATCGCGAGCAGAGTCTAGTAGGTTTACCACGAGGCGTTTTTCCGCCTTTCTAACCTTGAAATAATAGGTATTATACTCGGGGTTGAGCACGATGCTGTACCACCACTGGATGTCCCATAAACCTATTTGGGTACCCAGAATCCTATTCAAGGCCACTGCTCCCATTACTAACCTAAAAAAATTGGTGGAGACCTGCATTGTTGTAAGTCGGTACCAGTTCAGGACTCGACGGAGTAATGGGTCAAGGGGAAATCAAACTCCACCCTCGACAATGGCTACAATGGGGATACACATTCTATCCCATGAGCCTACATCCCTGTCCGCACCTAGAGGGGCGAGTTCTAGACCAACGTTATAAGGAATGTTGTATTCGGTCCTAAATACCGCCATGGCAGTAGAGGTTTCATTGAGTTTCCTAAATTTGCCAGGTTTGAGAGGATTTTTGTTTTCATCAGACATATGGAATGAAGTCTGAAAATGGGTATGACGGAAAAAACCCTAACGACAGATGAAATCTGAGAACGAAATCTCAGAAAAGTGCAAGGAGAGAAGAAAGGGGGAGCTTACGAGATTATTGTAGCTGATGCCGGAGACAAAAATCGAGTCACAGACAGTGGCGATGGCGGAAGAGATAAGAAAGATAGCTTTCGCCTGGTTTTAGAGAGAGAAAACTGAGATTCGAATGTTCTTTGGTAAAACCCAAAAAAAGGATCCCTTTTTGGGGTTTAAGGGTAAGAGATGGAGACGTAATGTCCCCTCTCACACCGTTACATGAAAAGTAACGCGGAAAAAGGGATTGAATAGACGCCGTTTGGCTAAGAACATCAGTTCGAATTTAATGCGGGGCGTATGGAACACTCCGCATGGAGTCATTACCTCGAGAGGGTATGATGATTGAGACGCCAAAAGCATCAATGAGTATTAATATTATGACTGCCCGGGATTAGAGAAGTTCGGCTCAAGGTCTAATTTTAAGCTTTACCAGTTGTCCCCGAACAGTGTCATACGAGCAAAGCTGGGGAGCAATTGTAGGGAGGTATTCCTGAATTGGTACAGTTAGTAGCCGAACACATGGTATATGGGAGCACGTGGTAAATACGACAGGTCATACCGCCGGGTAGGTCGGTGAACGGTGATATGGACCAGTAACAGGAGAAGTCATTGGTCCAGGCAGTCTATTCGGCATTGTAAGGGCAGAAGACATGCGCAGTCATTTGTCCAAATATAATGATAAGGACCAGTTGCATGTGAGGTCATTGGACCAGACAATCTGTTTGGCAATGAGATAGTCGAACAAGGAAAGAACTGTTGAACAACCGGCCTTAAACGCTAAGGTGGGAGGAACACTCTAGAAGGTTCCAGAACGGTGTTATTCTGTAAGAGAATAAGATCCCGAGTATATAGGGTCTATGAAAGACACCCAATGTGAATGGGATGTTCGGCTAACTATGAAAAAGAGTCCTAAAAGTACTAAGCAAATAGACCGATAGGGGAACGAGAATCCAAGAGATCTTGGGTTCCTATATGAGATAAGAATCTTAGAGCCATAGGGATGCTTGGGCAGCAAACATACATATGCCTATATAAACAAAGTTAACCTAGAGGTAAAAGGTACGCAATACTTTGCATTCATACGATTCTCCTACTGATAATTAGGGTTTATTGCTAGTATGTGATACTTAGGCATCGAAGGGCCTTGGCCACGAGAGGCAGAGGTGCGCTCACCCCTTGTCTGTCTTGTAGATTAGGGTTCCGACGACAAACTAGGGTTCCGGTGAAGAGGCACGAGTAAGCCGTTGCAATCCAGAGTGATCCGAAGCATTAGCTGTTTTCATCCCCCTACAAATGCTGCTAGTTAAGGATTTGGACTCCTAGGAGTTGCTACTGCTGAAAGACTTAGCTGAAGATTTGGGATTGGACATGGAAGTGCCTGTAGCTTCGTCAGTCTCTGACAAAGGAAAGCGCAAACTAGGGGAAGTCCCTACTGATCTCTGGGATGTTAACCAAGAACCTCAGGTCGTGCCTTCTTTGGGGAATGTTTTCAATTTTATGAGGAGTGGACGAATCTTTCAGCATGCTAATCTGCAAGCTGGAAACTCGTCCAACGCTTCTAACCCAAGGAATGAGCCTTTTACTCTCCCAAGGACTGCACCATTTGAGGTACTTGCTAGCTCCCCAAATGAGGACATGATTCAAAGACAACTGAAGTGGATTCCTGCTGCCATATCGCTCTGGGGACTAATCTATTCCTCTCGTGAGCATCATCAGAAGCTTTGCCACGCTCTCTCTCGTCTTGAGATTCAAGCTCATATCACGCTCGAGGCGATGATATCTCTCATTCTCCCTCCAACCTCCAAGCACACTGTTATCTTTACTTACAAGGATCTACCTATTGAAGGAGTTGACCACAATCGCCCTTTGCATATCACTGTCAAATGCCGAGGACTCTGGGTTCCGACCGTCCTCATTGATAATGGTTCAGCCATTAATGTGTGCCCTTTGAGGGTAGCCTATCGTCTGGGACTGGCTAAGAAAGACTTTTCCCCTTCTAACTTGGTCGTTAAAGCATATGACAGCACTCGTCGTGTGGCCGAGGGCACGCTGATGCTCAAACTCTGTAACACCCCCAAAATTAGGGTACGTTAATGAGGCATTTATTACATAATAAAGAGAGTCCAGCTCATTAATACATCATAAATACATCAAAGGGTACATTCATTTAACAAAGGAGAAACTAAGGCTCCTAACTACTGCTCCGCTCGCTCCTCCATTCTGGCAAGCTCCTCGGCTCCAAAGGCCTCCAAGTGAACTGTTCATCTTGATCATCTACAAGGTCTGACACATTATACCAGCGTCGCCACCGATATAATATGTCAGGGTCACCACAAGGTAACACCATGAGCTACAACGCTCAATAGGAAATTCTTACCCACCAACCTTACAACTAACAATCACATATTCAAATTTGTTAATCATCTATCGTTGGTGTCCAACGTTTCAGAGTTTCTCCTATGCGACTCGTTGTAGACCATGTCAACATTTTCACGTTTCAAATCAACCTTTCAAAAATATTTGCATTGGCTCTGTACCGCGGATAACCAAGCTACACACCCAACCTCGGTTCCGCCATTCCGGGTTCTCGAGTATCCTCACAATGGTTCCGCTGCACCGGGTTCCCATTGGCACACACAAAACTTGCATTGGCTCCTCTCCACGGATAACCAAGTCATATTACCAATAAGGCTACCACGTCCGACCCTATTGGCAATACTCACAAAGGGCTACCAAGTCCGGCTACATTGTGGTTTTCACAACCCGCGCAATGGGCTACCAAGTCCGGCCACATTATGGTTTCAAAACACATCTCAACATGATCCACACCCTAGGTGTCATGTTACTAACTTTCTCGATAGAGGTGTCTCGTTTTCATGCAAGACTCCGCGATATAGGACAAAGGTAAGCATAAATCATTCCTTGTAAACAAGCAAGATCATTCAACTCTATATCGTTAATCACGCTCACATCAACGCTTAAAGTATAACGCCACATGTTCGGACGCCCTTGGAGTGAAAAATCATTTATGCTTTATCACGCCACAAGTAATACAAGCAATTTACATATAAGCATACTCACAAGCATCGTAAAGATCAAAATACAAATACTTGATGTGGAAAGTAAATTAAGGCAATCTACTTTCTACTCGGAATGGAAGATAAGATAACTACATATACATAGGAATAGGGTAAGAGGATCCTACCTTGATCCGAAATTAGTCGGGGCCGAATAAGCAAGTTGGAAAATTCTACGGGCGGTTAATACTCCAAATCTGGACCGATTTTTGGATGGCAGTTACTCGGTCAATCTTTGGCCGAATAAGATCGTTCTTGAGTCAAAATCAAAGCTCAAGAAATGCTCTACAACTTTCGCGAAGGAAGTTAATCCTAGAAACTAATTTAAGTAGGAGAAAAATGGTGATAAAGGAAGAGACAGTAAGCTGTCTGGAAATGAAAATCCGAGATTTTCACTGAACTTTGGATGACAATATCTTTGTCATTTCTTCACTGATTGGGGTGGTTCTTGGGTCTAACTTGAAGGTTTCGAAGTGCTCTACAACTTTCCCGAAGGAAGTTGGTTCTAAAAACTAAACTAAGCAGGAGAAAACTGAGGATTTCCGAAGGGCAGTAGGCTGCCTGGAAAATCAGAAATGGTTTCTAGAGAGAAGTTGGAGCAAGAAGTGAAGGGGTGAGTTGAATGGCATGGAATGGCCTCTATTTATAGGCAAAACTTGAGCTCCCTCTCTCTGTCTAAGGCCGGCCCCCCTCTCTCTCTCTCCACCTCAAATTTTGACACATGGCAAGCAATCTTGGAAGATCAAGGAATAACCATTGGCTTGCATGGCTAGGATTTGATTCTTAGAAGACTTGGTGGGCAAGAAGAATAATTGTACAAGATCTTGGTGTGAAACAAATTATGGGAGTACATGGAGGTTAAGTCTTTTGGCTAGGAAGAATATTCACCAAGGATATGAAGTACAAAGAAGATCAAGAAGGTACAATCCTATCTTCTTCTTCCTTCCTTCCTCTCTCTCTCTCTCTCTCTCTCTCTCTCTCTCTCTCTCTCCCTCCTTGGCCTATTCCCACTCTCTCTTTCCTCTCTCTCTCTCCCGGCCTCTCCTCTCTCTCCCTCTCTCTCTCTCCCTTGCACTAGTACACTACATAAATATATATATATATATATATATACACACACACACACACACACACAATGCAAGTATACAAATAAATTAATAGTACTTTTGTACTTTTGAGTCAAGAAACTTAAGGGCTAAGATTTGGCCAATAAACAAATGAATTGGCACATGGTACTTAGTAAATACTTTAATCAACCAAGTACATACATAATATATATACATAAGTACTTTGAACAATAGGTAGTTCAAAACCCCAACTTAAAATAATACTAGTAGTACTTAAAGAATCTTAGGCCTTAAAGTCTATTAAGTACCTACATAATAAAATATCATGTACTTTATCACATGGGTTTAAAGAAAATATTAAATTAATAAAACCCATGGTACTTGGTGAAAGACTAAGCCTTTTACCCATTGGGTAATAATTCCCCTAACTTCTATTGTCCAATGGACAATAGTAATTAGGTAACTTTTATATTAAAATAATATGTACTTTGTCACATGGGGATTAAGAAAAAGACTAAATTAATAACCCCATGTACTTGGTTGAAGGATGAACTTATTATCCAATGGATAATAATTCTCCTAGCTTTTATTGTCCAATGGACAATAGTTACTAGGGAAAATTTTATACTAAAATATTCAAAAAGTCCTTTAAAGCATTTAAAAAGTCTATTTATTTATAAATACTTAGTACTTAACCAAGTATACTTTTATTATAAAGAATTGGGGTTTCTATTATCCAATGGATAATAGTTTCCCCAACTTTCATTGTCCAATGGACAACGAATATAACCAAAAAAATTGTTAAAAGAAAATGAATAATAAATTCTTAGTCTAAGGTTAAAAAGGTTAACATGGTTCAAGAGGGGCAAAATGGTCCATCTATGGTTAAGGAAAAGAAACTAGGTGACTTCCTAGTTCGTTTTCTCCAACAGGTCGATTAGAAGCTAACTAGGCTTGATAAGTAGGGCTTTAGTGTCAAGAAACAAATTTCAAGGGCTAAAAACGTAATTTTGACAAACCACAAGAGTATTAAAATAAAATTCAAATACTTAACGAAATTTTTACCGACCAAAAATCAAGGTCGTTACAAACTCGATGCTGAGGGATTCGAGATGGATGTTGAGTTCCATGTGGTTGACATCCCTGCCACGTTTAATCTCCTGCTAGGTAGGCCATGGCTCCACAAATCTAATATCATGGCCGTGCCATCTACTCTTCACCAAAAAGTTATGCAGGGTCTTCCTACTGACACTTTCACTATTTGTGGGGACACTGGCATTCGCCCGTTGAAGGAGGATGGTACGCCCGTTCTGGGGATCACGCACGATGATGAAGATATTGATCTCGAGGGTTTCTCTTTTGACATTTCTGGCTTGGTTTTGGCAATCAACGTGGATGGGGATTTCATCATGAGCTCTGTCGCTTTGGACATTATAAGAAGGATGTCCTATCTACCTAGTCTTGGTTTAGGAATTCACCAACAAGGGATCCCGGAGTTCCCTACCTTTCCTTCCTGTGAGGGCCGTTTTGGTTTACGGTACATCACCTCTGCCAAGGATGCCAAAAGAAGGAAATGTACGGGAAAACCCCGAACCCTCTATGGTGATCCTGACAGCTACTTTGTACGTGAAGTGGGGAACAATGCTTACACCGGACAGGTTGAGCCATTTATTGATTCAGTTACTGGGGAACTGCTGCCAGGTTTTGAGGTCTTCGCTGATGACACCTGGTCCTACAGCGATGAAGAGCTAGTAAAGATAGAATTCAAGAGGATGTTTAGCCAACCAAAGCTGAAGACTGACTGGCTGGGATCTTTCTATCAAGGGAGCTTGGAGCAGCTGTTCCATGAATTCTCTCGAGTGGGTTTGGTTGAAGAAGCTGAAGAAGCCGAAGTGTTCATGCTCGGGACCAATGCCCTCAATGATCCTACTTCTCTTGTCATGGCAGCCAAGGGAAGCATTAAAAATTGCATTTTTAAACTGCGCCGAACTTGCATTGATGACACCTCTGAGTCTGACATAGAGTCTATTGAGTCATTTGAGTCTAGCTCTGAGTCAGAGTTTATGCCTCTCGGCCCTCCACGTCATAGCTTCTATTTTGAGTTTGATTCTCTTGTACTTGGCGACCCTACAGGGTCTTATGAAATGAAAGAGTCCTCTTTTGACTACTTGAATGATCTTTATATAAACTGTGTCGACCCTGATAATGAAGGGATAGATTTCGATGGGGACATTCCCAAGGAAATCCGTGCCCTCATCGAAAGGGAAGATGAAAGGCATGCTCAGCCGTTAAAAGAAGAAATAGTTTCTATAAACTTGAAGGATGAGAGCGATCCCCGGATGATTCAAGTGGGCTCCACATTAACCCCAAAGGAGCATTGTGATTTCAAAGGACTGCTCACCGAGTTTAGTGATGTTTTCGCATGGTCTCATTGAGACATGCCCGGTATCAATCCTGAGATACTGGAGCATAGAATTCCTTTACTGCTGGATGCCAAGCCAGTGAAGCAAAAGCTCAGACGGATGAGGCCAGATTGGGTGCAAAAGATCAAGGATGAAGTTACCAAGATTGATGCTGCGTTTCTTATGGTTTCTCAGTATCCTACATGGGTAGCTAATATTGTTCTTGTTCCCAAGAAGAATGGACATATTTGGGTCTGTATCGATTTTCGGGACTTGAACAAAGCAAGCCCCAAAGATGATTTTCCCTTGCCACACATCGACGTGCTCATGGATAATACTACGGGGCATGCCTTGCTCTCATTCATGGATGGCTTCTCAGGCTACAACCAGATTCTTATGGCACCTGAAGACCGGGAGAAGATGACTTTCATTACCAAATGGGGAACTTACTGCTATTTGGTCATGCCGTTTGGTTTAAAGAATGTCGGTCCTACTTACCAGAGAGCTGCTATGACTATCTTGCATGACATGATGCACAAAGCGGTTGAGGTATATGTCGACGACATGATCACCAAGTCAAAAACTTGAGAAGGACATATTCCTTTACTTATGAAGTTTTTCGAGAGACTCCGTAAGTTTTGCATGCGTCTCAATCCACAAAAATGTACTTTCGGGGTCACAGTAGGCAAGATGCTTGGTTTTATGATCACTTCTCGTGCGATTGAGGTCAATCCATCAAAGATCAAAGCAGTACTTGAGATGTAGCCACCGGAATCCGAAAAGGGAGTGCAGAGCTTTTTTGGGGAAGGTTCAGTTCATCAGCAGATTCATCGCCAAGTTAACTTTAACTTGCGAGCCGATGTTTCGTCTACTTAAGAAGAATAACCCGTTTGTATGGTCAGACAGATGTCAAGCGGCCTTCGCGTCAATTCAGAACTACTTACAAAATCCACCAGTCTTAATGCCACCAGTGCCTAGGAAACCTTTGATTCTTTACTTATCTGTAAATCCTTCGTCTATGGGATGCTTGCTAGCTCAAGAGGGGGATAAGGGAGTCGAGAAGGCCATTTATTACTTGAGTAAGAAGATGGTTGGATGTGAAGAGTGCTATACCGCCTTGGAGAAGATGTGCTGGGCTTTGGTTTGGGCTTCTAAAAGGTTGAGACACTACATGCTGGCTTACCTAGTGAAGTTGATTTCTCGAATGGATCCTCTCAAGTATCTATTTGAGAAGCCAGCACTTACTGGTAAGTTAGCACGTTGGTTGCTCTTACTGGCAGAATTCGATCTTGAGTATGTCATGAGTAAGTCAGTAAAGGGGCGTGCGGTTGGAGAATTCTTAGCTGACCACCCTGTAGACGGACCAGAGGATTCGGATTTTGTGTTTCCAGATGAGGAGGTGTTGGCAGTTGTCGAAGACATTTGGACTTTTTACTTCGATGGGGCAGCCAATCAGAAAGGGTTCAGAATCGGGGTGTTGCTCATTACTCCCGATGGTTCTCATATTCTGCTCGCATTCAAGCTTAACTTCGATGTTACAAACAACCAAGTTGAGTATGAGGCCTATATCGTGGGTATGGAGGCTGCACTCACACTTGGTGTTGAGAAGCTCAAAGTCATTGGGGACTCCAATCTTGTTGTATCTCAGGCTAATAAAGACTAGAAGGTGCGCGAAGAAAAGTTAAAGCCTTATCATCAAGATCTAGAGGGGTTCAACCCTCATTTCAATAAAGTGACTTTCACTCATATCCCTCGATTGAAGAACCAGTTTGCCGACGCGCTTGCAACTTTGGCCTCCATGGTGGAGCTTCCTTTGGGAGTCAAACTCCGCCCAATCTTGATGGAACAGCGGGACTGCCCTGCTTATCATTACATCAATGCCATCGATGATGTTGATGATGGCCAACCCTGGTACCATGATATATGCAATTTTGTCAAGAGTGGCTTGTATCCGGCTGAAGCCTCTAAGAAGGATCAAATTGCTTTACGAAGGATAGCTGCTCAATATATCATCTGCGGTGGGAAGCTGTACAGGAGGTCTCATTGTGGGATGCACAAGCACTGTGTCAATGGTGCTAAGGCTGTCAGGATTATGGAAGAGATTCATGAGGGAGTCTGCGGTCCTCATATGAGCGGTGTCATGCTCGCTAGGAAGATCCTAAGGCAAGGTTATTTCTGGTCTACCATGGAATCTCAGTGTGTGGATTATGTGCGGCACTATCACAAGTGCCAGATCCATGCCAACCTATTGCATGTTGCACCTTCTGACCTATTTGGCATGGCTTCTCCTTGGCCATTTTCTGTATGGGGAATTGACGTCATCGGCATGGTCAGACCATCTGCTTCGAATGGTCACAGGTTCATCTTCGTGGCGATAGATTATTTTACCAAATGGGTAGAAGCTGAGTCTTACAAGACCTTGACTACAGTTCAAGTCACTCATTTTATTAGAAAGAACATCATCTATCGATATGGTGTTCCGCAGGCGTTCATGTCAGACAATGGGAATCATTTCAAAGGCAGGGTTTTAGAGCTTTTGAAGAATTCAAGATTCAGATTCATCATTCAACAGTCTATCGCCCTCAAACTAATGGAGTAATTGAAGCGGCAAACAAGAACGTCGAGACCATCATCAAGAAGTCTGCAGTGTCTGCCAGGGACTAGCACGAGCAGCTACCTCTAGCTCTTTGGGGATATCGGACATCAATTCGAACATCGACAGCGGCAACCCCCTATTCCATAGTCTACGGAATGGAAGCAGTACTCCCTATTGAGCTTGAAGTGCCATCTCCAAGGATCATGGTAGAATCAGAACTCTCGAAATTTGAATGGCTCAATGGGAGTTTCATTGAACTCATGCTGTTTGATGAGAGGAGGCTCCGTGCTTTGTATCATGTTCAGGGGTATCAGCGGAGAATTGCCTGTGCGTTCAACAAGAAGGTGAAGTCTAGAAACTTAGTCAAGGGGGATATGGTTACAAAGGAGATTCGGGCCCCGGTGTTCGACCCCCGTAGCAAATTTCGACCGAAGCGTTTTGGACCTTACATCATCAAGACTATCCTTTCTGGGGGAGCGGCTCAGCTTATTGATCTTGATGGCAATGAGTTCAACACCTTGGTCAACCTAGATTAACTAAAACGTTACTATCCCTGAGAAAAGCTCGTTGGGCTGAAAACCACAAGGGTGGGCAGTTCCAATCAAAAGTTAGAGCAAGCCTGCTAGACGAAAAACCTAAAAAGGCAGTTTAGGCAAAAATAAATAGGCATCAATCAAAGCTCGCTAGACCGAAAACCTGAATGGGTGGTTCTTGGCAAAATTTAGAGCATAAAAGGAGAGCTTAAATACATGAGCGAACCTTAACCTGGACTACGTGTTGACTTGATTCCTTGAAAAAGGATACGTAGGCAATCTCTCTGTAAGATTTGGTCACAAACAATCAACTTGATCCACGGTTTTCTATTGCCAGAGTAGGACTCAGTGCTCAAGACGGCGTGGTTCTCAACATTTGAATCAAAAGGAGAGAGCTCTTAAATTTTTGATTTTATTTCAAACTATTACTTCTATTACACAGGCTGAACAGTCTTAAAAAGAGTTAAGCATAAAAGTAAAATGAAGTGCTAAAGGCCTTCGCAGGCTCACAGTTTATTCTAGATCATTGAAGTCTTTTCAGGAGTCAGTCTGCATTTTGTCTCTTTGCAATCTCTTTTCTTAGCCATGCTTTGTAGCGATGCTTGAGTTCTATGCTGAAATCTGGATCCGCTCTGCCAAGTTGCCTCAGGCCCCAGTTGCGCTCGTATCCGATCAAGTTTTGGGCATTGAAAGCAGGAATGTGAAAGGTTTCCACCCCGGCTCGGTGCAAGCCCTGGTCTATGCCTAATTGGCAAAGGATACGCCTAGGAATATAGAATGTGAAACTGGACAGTCCGGCAATCACCATCCTCTCAAAACTTGCAGAATTTGTGGCCATGTCTGGAATATCCAGTGCCTCGTGCCTCTAGATAATCTCATTTGACGTCATTTCCTTCGTAAACGTGTACCATTGGTTTATAAACATCTCTGGGTAGACCATCCCTCGTTGATGCATTCGGTCGGGCAGGTGGGGCTAGTTCGCCTCCGATGCTGTAAGTAGCCCCAGTTTATCTGACAACCACAACTGTATGAGCGAAAAGACAAGTAAGGAGTCATATAAAGCTTGAACGACAAAGCAAGTGAGAAAGCTCCGATATAGCCTTAGCCGAGAGATGGGGTAAAAGCAGAACGTGAGGAAGCCGGAAAAAGGTGAGTTGTGTGAGTGTTTACCTGTAGCAGGAGAGGACTGCCGCCAAAAATATTTGTTTGGTCGGTAGAAACCAAATCCAAACCCATGAGTGTTTCTGCAAGAACCAACGGCACCACTTTTCTTTGAGCACCCATTTGAGTTGCAACGCTCACTAAAGAAGGACTAACCTGTCCGTTTGGAGAAACTAGCAAATATGCAACAAGCACACTGATTACCAAAGCAAATCGGCACCGAGCCTGTTGGGCGATATCTTCTGTATTGCCTTCAGGCCAATACCATTCCATCAAGCTCATTATGTTGATTTCTCCGCCGATCAGCAAGTTTTCGGCAGCTCCTTTTGAAACATCGAGACAGGATTGCAAAAGCTTCGACATGCTTTTTCTGTAGGGTGGCATGACAATCACACTTGATGCAGACCCTTGGAGGTATAATTGGAAATCCTTCACGGTTGGGCACAGCTCATGGTCCCTAAACCTAAAAACGTGAATGCCCAGGTCCTAGAACCGTACAGTTGCCATCAGAATCTTGGGACGAAGCCTCACGTTTCGGAGAAAACAGAAAGCCGCCAGCCCGTGAGACCAAAATGATAGCTAGTCTCTAGCGACAAAGGCTGTTAACCATGGACTGATCAAAACTGGGAGGTTATTTGCCATTATGGTGTTGGTGAAAACTTTAGGCTTGGGGCGATGCCTTCATATCTGCAGGAGAATGGCTTTTTATAGCTAGGACATGAAAATATCCTTCCTTTTCAAGGCAAATATCTAGGCAAGGTGGCATTGCCCCCTTCAATGTAAGGGTACATTTGCAGACTGGCCCAGGGGTATCTTGGATGGCCAAGGATAGTGACTCGGCTTGCAATGCCTCAGATTCAAGATGGGTCAAAGTTGGTGACTAGAGTAGTATTTAATCCTTGCGCAATGGTGTGAGATCCTCGCGCGATGTCTTATTTCTCGCGATGAAGCCTGTTTTCACTACTTGGAGGGGCAGGCTACTGTCTATTTGGGAAGGATTTTCATTTTGTTCCAGGCCTGGTTTTGAATTTTTAATGCTTCCAACAGATCATTATGGGCACCTATGACTGTGTTGAAGCGTTGATTTTACCTTTGTGTGCTTTACAAAGAGTTCGGGCCTTCAGAGGAAATTTCAAATTTCAGCAATGGTTTGGGATTTTCATGGTGCTACACAAACTCTTGTTTTATTAACAAGCCAAGCTCAAAGACCATACGGCAATATAAGAAACAGTGAAAAGGGAAATACAGCAAAAGGGTGCTCAAGCAGCCCGTCGGCGCTCGACTTATTCTAAGTACAGTGGGATGGTTGTGCTTAAAAGTATCCTCCGTGTTTCGGCTTCACTTCTTCATGAAGCCACTCCGTGTACTCATTCTCGAGCATTGTGACGAAACTTGGAAGGAGTCTCTCAAGTACCCTGTTGTTCCAATTGTGCCGATAGTTGTGCAAGTTCTGAAGATTAAAGGTTGGTGGTTCGAAGTCTTCAGCCCCAGCTGTGTGCAAACCTTGATTCATGCCCAGTTGACAGAGTATGCGACTTGGAATATAGAACGTAAAGCTAGCCAGGCCAGCGATAACCATTCTTTCATAGCCAGTGGAGGTAACAACCGTCTCCGGTATATCCAACCACGGGCATCTCCAGACAATGTCGTCAGAGTCCATGTCATGAAGGAAAACGTACCACTCCATAGTTCCTCTCTTAGGGTACAGCATCGATCTCTCCAGTAATCGCCTAGGAAAGTGGTTCTAGCTTGCCTGTGGTGCTTCGAGCAAGCCTACCTTGTCTGATAACCATATTTGAATGAGTGAAAGAACAAGTAAGAAGCTAGATAAGGCCTAAGCGAAAAAAAACCAAGTTAGGTTTCAAAATGAGCCTTGCCCGAGCGTTGAGGCAAAATCAGAATGTGTGAAAAGCCAGAAAAAGGTGAGCTAAGTGAGTACCTAACTGGAGCAAGCACGGACTCCCACTGAACGCGTTTGTTCTGCCACTTTCGAACAAGTCCAAGCCCATCAAAGTTTCTGCCAAGACTATAGGAAATATATTCTTGCGAGACCTCATCTGTGCAGCAATGCTCACCTGGCTAGGGTTGACTTTTCCATTTGCGGGAACTAGCATGTACGCTGCCAATGCACAGATTAAAAGAGCGAATTGTGTGTTAGCCTCCTCGGCGCAATTTTCTAAGATTCCATTTGGGCAATAAAGCTCTATGAGACGTGCAGTGTCAAGTTCACCATCATGGATTATGGTTGCTGCCAGCTCCTCGGGAATATTGAGTGTCGTTTGTAGCAGGTGATACATGTCCTCTTGGTTTGGAGGAACAACAAGTGTATGGGAATTAGCAAAGCCTTAGAGATACGCCTGGAATTCCTCGATAGTAGGACTTAACTCGTCTTCATAAAATCGGAAAACATGCGCAGCAAGATCCCAGTATGTGAGTGCAGCTCTGAGGAGTTCGGGGCATGGCCCCATGTATCGAAGATCTTGGATTGAGGCGAAGCCTTGTGATTGGGGGTTTGGCCAATCGATGATCTTGAATCTTTATAGCCAAGCGACAACAAGGGCCGGCAAAGGACTTTCCATCTCGGACAATATGAAGTGGTGTGTAATTGCTTCTAGCTAGCACCTTCCTTTTATAGACAAAGTTTCGAAATATTGGTCTCGGTTCTCGTGTAAGGGGATAAGCACCATGCAAGGTGTCCTAACACCTTAAAAGGCAAGGACTTGTTTTCCTGCAGTTTCAAAGCAATCTATGGCACATTGAGGGATGACAAGGCTTTTGGCGCCTTAAAAGAGCTGAGTTGGTCAACAGGGGTGGCTTAGCAGGCTTTGATCATCACGCGATTGTCTCACTTCATCGCGCGATATTCCCTCCTTCGCGCGATTAATCCACTTCATCGCGCGATGCTTCAATCTACAATTTGACAGATTTCATCAGCTACTATCCAAATTTTGTCGCTTTTTCTTCCAAAGGCTCTTTTGCACTTTTGATGGTTCCAGCAAATCACAAATGGGCATTAGTGACTTTGACCAAGCGTCGGATTCGAAATATCGTGTTTAATGAAGATTTTGGACCCTCGGCTCTCAAGCTTAAATCAGGGTTTCAACCAGTCGAATTTTATTTTACGGACTTTTACCAAGTTTTGTCATGCTGTACAAGTCATATGGATCTTGTATGACTGTATGGAGGTGTCGGTTTCAGTCTAGGACATAATCGAGTCATGTTTTGCGTCGTATGTTATTTTTGCGACATTTTTATCGTATTTTCGGTCAAGATCTTATTCCAGGACATTTTTCTTAGTTCTGTCAGTTCATATAAGTCATGTTATACGTTGTGAACCTCGTCAAAGTTTTGGTTTGGTCAAGTTTGAAGTATTTTGGATTTTGGTTTCTTAATGCTCAAAAGTCCATTATATTCCTCGTATCCTGGTTGTATCCTAGGACACATTTCCTTTTATTCTCGCTATTCGTTTATGTACATGTGTATGTGTCTATGTACCATCTCGTGAGCATCATCAATGCAAGGTTGGCATTACTGGTTGTTTTTCATGAAAGTTCATAAAACATGAAATGCAAATTTGAAAGCTATCAAAAACCATGATCTATCCATGTCAACGATGAAACTACTGTACGTATGGCACTTCGGCCAATCAAAACCATCATGTCGGTTAGGGCACATCCGCCCACAAATCAGAAAGGCACGCAGGCCTCGAAACAGCTACCAAGTATCAAGCTATCTACTTGGGCGGGCAGGCCCGAAAGCAAAAATCAAAAAGCAGAAAATGAATCAGGCTCAGTGGTGGCCCTCACTCAAACCAATCAACGTCGTCGTCCTCTTCCTCTTCTCTTGGATCCCGTTTGTATCCGGGATCATCAGCAGTGTCATCAAAACCACTGCTGGCGAGCGAGAGTTCCTCCTCCTGCTCATCTTTCTCTTCTTCTTCCTCCTCCTCCTCAGAGACCTCAAGCTCCAGCATTTTTCTTTTCCTCATGACCTCCTGCTGAGACGAGCACTCTTGCATCTCGATTCTGTATCTCTCCTCAGCGCATCCCACCGCCTCTTTTGCTACTTCCAAATCCTTGACTGCCTATCGGGTACTCCTTGTTTGTCGCTGAGTTGTGGTTGGAGGTGCGGATACCGTTGGTACCGACATTCTCTTCTATGGCGGAGGCTGTGCGCTCTTCCTCCTAGGAGCCGCTTATTTTTGTGCCTGCATTGTATTTTCATTTCAAGCATCACTATACATTGTGCATATTGTATATGTAATTTTGAAAGCAGGTACTATTTATCAATTTCAATTTCAAAGACATCACTACGCATCATATTGGAAGCAAGTGCATATATTGAGTATCGCAAGTATCAAAAGCAGGAATGTATCATTTTCTGTAAGATATACCTGAGCTCTCTAAGTAGTTGCCATTGGAGTTCGAACTGGATATTGCAAGTCCAATGGGAAGCCACTCGTCGCTTTCCTCACCACGTTTTCCAATGTAAGCATACGGCGAATAGCTTCGTTCACCCACTCGACAGGAACCGGCATACTGTGGACACCCCAATCTGCGCTTCTAGATTAGTTTACTGACGGTTTTGATTCCCCGATGATGAAATGGATCAAGAACACCTTGGGAATGATAGCGTGTTTGAGCTTTGAGTGTTTGCAAAACCTTTGAACCTAACCTAGCCTAAGCCACTTCAAAAACCAAAAACCCTACTGACGTGTGCCAGGGCGCAACCATCTCGCTCCGGGGCGCACCAACGCGCGCCAGACTCACTCCCTTGTGCGACGGTCAAACTATCAGGTGGTGGTCAATAGTCAAAGTTTGACCGTTGACCCTCGCGCGCCAGGGCGCATCATCGTGCGACAGACTGACTCCGTCGCACGACGGACCAATCTCCCACCAACCTTTCTTAAGGAGGACAATTGGCCACCAATGCAACTTTAGTCAGGCCTCGTGGACTGGTTCAGCTCCTCTCCTGGCACCAACCAGATTCACCTCTCTCCCCCTATTTATACCCATGTTCTTCTTCCATTAAAAAGGTTAACATTTTTCAAAAGGGTTCAAGTTTTCAAAAGTTATGTTATAGATCACTAATAAGCATGATAAAAATTAGTTTACTGCTTTCCTTAGTATAAACTGCTAGTTTGTAGTTCAATATGAGTTTCTGCTATTATGGAGTACCCCTGGGATCATTTTGGACCTGTCCCAGAAACATGTAAACCAAGCACTAGTCTGGTTGCGCCAGGGCGCACCCTCGCGCGTTGGACTGGCTCCATTGCGCGCCAGAGAGCGATCATCGCGCGCCGGAGCGCCTCTGACCAGTGAGTGGCCTTGCATGGGTAACTTGGTTTTAGGCCATTATTTTGTCCCCACACTATTTATGGGGTGTTTTATTAATTTGTAGGGCTTTACAGCCTTTAAACTGTATATATTAACTGCCTATAAACTGTTTGGTTTGTCCTGGGTGAGCACTGGTCATTCCAGAGTCCAGAAGGGGATAAAACTCAATCTGTTGGGAGGATATCAACCCTTGCGCGATGGTGTGGGTCTGACGCGCGGCGGTGGACTTGCATGCTGGTAGATCCATGCATGTAAGTTGGCCATTGTTTGTGTCATATTCATACCAATGCATTGTTTTGATATCCAATCACAGTTTTGGATTTTATCTCATTTATTTTTCAATATTTCATCCATGCATACTATCTATCACATCTTACAAATATGTTATAGTTTTAATCCCCATTAAACTGTTCCCCACCCTAAATGGCTAAAAATTGATTAATCAAACAGAATCGCAAACAAACATCTTTCGCAAATGCCTAAGTAGAGACCGATCTCCAGATTGGGCGAGAGGGGTGCCATAAAACCCTTCCCTCTCATAATCTGGCTCCCGAACCAGATATGGTTATGACGGACTGGTTCCTTCGCTTTTTCAAATCAAACAGCTTGGCAAGTGCTTAAAAATACAGTTCTTTGGGTGTCGGACCTTCAAAGCCGAGTGCCGACTCTGTATTTTTGCGAGCGCTTTTCGTCCAGCATTAAAGCGCTCCCTCGAACCGGCATTTTCTTCGGGAAGGGAACAGAATCCTTTTCCCAAGAAAAGGGCACGCTGCCCACAGTGGCGACTCTGCTGGGGATTGAATCAATATTGGTCTACACTTAAAATTTAATACGCTTGAGAACAATCCCACAAAAGTCTGTTAAAATAGTGAGCTTCACGCTGCTAAAGAAAGGATTGGTGATTTAACAGGACCTCGTTTCCGGCCATCCTGACTGGGGCTTTTCCGATTGTTCTCTTGTGTAGTTTCTTCTAAGTATTGATCAATAAAGAGAGCCAAGTTTGAAAAGACATTTGCGAATTTGCGATTCTGTTCCATTAATCAAACTTTTTTAGCATCTTCATTTGCATCGATGTGGGATAAGCCTCGTTGGATCGTTTTGGCAATCCGGCACGGTTTACCAGAGCCCGAGGACCCCGAATGACTAACAACCTTCAACGATGATGAGTCATTCTACCATTTGACTGTTGCTCTTTGGTTACGCAGGTAGTGGGAGGTATATCTTGGCTCTAGTCCGAGGAACCTGTTGTAGGGGGATGAAAACAGTTAGCGTTCTGAACAACACTAAGCTGGAGTGA
>BPLS01000261.1:132004-148860 GCA_019656275.1 Rhododendron kiyosumense
CACGTGTTCGGCGACTAATCTTACCTGTTCGGGAATACCTCCCTACACCTGTTACAAACCAAAACTAGCCTTTGCATATACAAATCACTAGAACTCTCCAAACTAAGACATGTACCCATAGGGTAAGATTATTTGCATCTAACCCCATATACTGTCTACGTGTTAATGCTTTCCCTATCGCATGTACTGTACATACAGACCATTTTGTGTAGGAGCATATTTAGGGCGGCATATAGGTTGTCTCTCTTTCGAGTCTGTCCTATGCCTATTAGGATGCTACTAGACCCGATGAAGAGTCGTGCATCTCAATGGTGCATGTTATCATTTTTCAAAATCCTTGGATCATCAAGGCTTTGGGAAATCAAACCTTTTTAAGTCCTTGGCTTATGTCCGATTGAAGTTTCAACCGAAAATAAGGAACCACAAAGTATGGATGTCATGTCACTGGCACTAACCAGGTTGAAGTGCGAAGTCACTATACATCGCGGTGTACAAAGTTAAGGTGCCACGTCATCAATACTGAGTTGTTCCGAATTCAAAGTTGTAGAGTCTAGGAGGACATCGACGATGTCAACATGTGCATTGAATTCTAATTGCTGCAGGAACCTCACTGAGTTCTTGTTTACTTTGCTGTCCAAAGCTCTAGGCCATCTCACTGAAGGGAAGAACTAAACCAACTTAGGAACATCTGCCAGGGCTATTTCACTGTCACTTTTGAATCCAAAATGGTGGCACAAATCGAGCTGGCTGACTTGAAAAAGGTTGTAGAGGAAATAGGTAACAAAATGGACAGGCAGATGACTCTCGTCCAAGGGCTGGTTAACCTCTTTACCTCCATAGCCCGGCAACTGGATATGGGGCTAGCCAAAAAATCTTCTCAAACCTACCACCCTTCAGCAGTTGGAATCAGGTTGTGCTCGAGAGACATGCTTAAAGACATGGTAAATTCCATGAGGCCAGGACTTTCCCAAATGAGGATGTTGGATCCTCCCTCAAAGCCAATGCTAAAGGGGGAGACATACACGGTGATGAAATCAACCTCGAAGGCAAAAGAGTGCATTCTTTCGATGGTGTAACGCAATGCAGTTGTAAATCAAGCAAAGGTGCCGCCGACCTTCGTCCCAGTCGTAAAACCCGTCAAAACCAACCTCGGAGTGTCTCTGTCTTGAAGGCACCTCTGTCCGCAGTGATGGAAAAGCTCATCAAATCTGGACATCTCAAACCTTTGACCCCAACTCCCTTGCCAAAAGTCCTACCTTCTGGTTACAAGCCTCACCTCTTCTGTGCCTTCCACCAAATGCCTGGCCATCCCACTGACGCATGCTATTATCTTCAACATGAGATTCAAGATCTCATTGACAATGGCATGGTACAAGTTCCACCAAAGCCCAACGTCATTTTCAACTCTTTGCCTCAACACAACTCTGACCCTCTCGTTGGTCAGATATCTATCACTTCCACTCAAATCAACCCTAGCTCCACGATATTCAACCCTAGCCACTATATCGTCCCAGAAAGCCAACCCAAACCAATCGTATCCATCCTGTTTGAACCAGAGATCAACATGATGGCTGTAGGTTAGGCAATTGAGGTCTTCACTGCCGACACCTGGATTGGCAATAATAAGAGTTTACAAAGATGCGGACTGACAAGCTGAGGTCCATTGTTCATGGGAGTACCAAGTAGGTTTGGTCGAAGAAGTTGAGGAAGCCGAAGTGCGGTTGCTTAGGCCTGACACCCGCTAAATCCTACTTATTTTTGTGGAAGCTAAGGGTAGCTGTTAAAGTTGCATTTTCGAACCGTGTCTAGTTTGCATTGGCATTTTGTCTGAGTCTGACACAGAGTCTTTTACATTCATCTATGTCTAGCTCTGAGTCGGAATTTAAGCCTCTCGGCCCTCCATGTCGTAACTTCTATTTTTTGTTCAAGTCTTTTGCTGTACCTAGCAACCCCGAGCGGCTTTCTTTATGATATGCATTATCTTGCTTCTAAGTACTTTGCTGGCTTTTGAATAAACTGTGTCGTCCCTGACGACGAAGGGATAGATTTCGATGGGATTATCCCCAAGGAAATGTGTTCCCTCGCCGAAAGGGAAGACGAAAGGCATGCTCAGCCTTTAATTGAAATAGTAAGTTTCAAATAAACTTAAAAGATGAGGTAGACCCCCGAATGGTTCAAAGTTGGTTCAACGCAGTCTCCAGAGGAGTATTGCGCCCGGTCAGACAGGCTCGAAGAGTTAATTGACATCTTGGCATGGTCTCTCAAAAGACACGCCTGGTATTGATCTTGAGATAAAGAAACATCGAATCCATTTGCTACCGGATGCCAAGCCATGTAAAGTAAAGCTCGGAAGGTTTAGCGCCTCATACCATGTTCAAGCTTGTAGGAACAGCGTTCCACCAAGTACAAGTTAGAAAGTTCAAAAGTGGCATGAAGCGAGGCATGTCAATTGAAGCACTCTGGAGTCCGCGCTATCAAAGCCATTTTATCTGAGGCTGCGGCCATTTTTATCGACCTTGTCGGCAACAAATCAATACTTTAGTCAGCACGGATCAATTCAAAAGCCTTTTCCTTGAGAGAAGCTCGTTGGGCAAAAACCCCAAGGGTGGGCAGTTCTAAGCAAAGTTAGAGCAGCCTGCTAGACCGAAACCTATGAAGAAGGTCTAGGCAAAAGTAAAGGCAATATTTGAAAGCTCGCTAGACCGAAAACCCGAATGGGCTGTTCTAGGCAAAAGTTAGAGCGTAAAAGGTGAGGTAAAACACTTGAGTGGACCTTAGCCTGAACTACGTTTTGACCTGATTCCCTAGCTTGGGATACATAGGCAGTCTCTCTTTGAGACTCGGTCACAATCTATCAATTGGATCCATGGTTGACATTTGGTACACATCAAAGGTCGAAGACGATCGAAGATCAAGCTGCATGGGAGGAGTCTGAAGGGGGGAACCTTTTGTCTTTCAATTTTATTTCAAACTACTACTTCAATTTCAAAACTGAGCAAAAGCCTTAAAAGATTTTAAGCATAAAAAATAGAACGAAATGCTGGCGAGGCCTAATGGCTCACAGTTTATTTTAAGTTCAGCGAAGTCTGGTTTTAGCAACTGCAGCAGCTTTGTAGTCACGCGCGCTAGTTTGATGTTCACGCGCGTTTGTTCAAAGTTATACGCGTTGGTCTTAAACCTGCACGCGCATATTCAATTCGAGAAACAGTCAATAGCAGTCAGCTACTGCTTTTGATTGTTATTCAAGGAGCTTTTTGCCGAGTTTTGTCATACCGTGCAGACCTAATGTGACTGCACTACACGGGGGTGTCGGTTTCAGTCCGGACCTATATGTGTCATCGTTTGTGTCTTATGTCCCTTTTTGTGGCATTTTTTTAGTTTTCAATCCATTGTCATGTCGAGATGCTATTCTCGGTTCTAGTTGTTCGTGCAAGTCATTGTACAGCTATTTTGACCTCGCAAGTCTCAGTTTCACCTGTTTAAAGGACTATTGTGAGTTTTGGCACGTTAATGCCCAAAATTTCATTATTTTCCATGTGTCTAGGATCCGCATCGTATCCCGGAGCTCTTTCTCCCTTTTTCGTTTGAGTTAGACGAGTTTGTGTATGTGCGCATGTCTGTGTGTCGGTTCAGGACACTTGTCAATGCAAATTAGATATTAGCGGTCAGTTTTTATCCATAAACTAGAAAATGCAATTTTTACATTGCTACCCTGGCTTTTGTAATCCATAAGCTGTGGAAATCTAGTGAATGGCAAGGGCACGTCAACCCAAGGCCAAGCAAAGTATATCTCTAGGGCACATCTTGCCCAAGCATCAAAGAAGGGACACGCAGGCCCAATGCTGTTACTATATGTCAACTGGGCACCCTGGCCACTTCAGCGTCTATCTGTCTGGGTGCGCATCTCAGAAGCAAAAGACAGTAAAGTACTGGAGCTCAGTGGTAGTCCTAAGGCATTGTTGTCCTCCTAGGAGCCACCCTTAGCTTGCATCTACATTTTCAATATCATACATTTTTGCATATTGTATATATCAAATGTTGAAAGCAGGAAAGTAACCTGAATGGTTGCCATCCTCTCGATTTGTTTGCCACGGGATGCGACGCAATATTCTGCTGACCAATTCAACGACAGCCGATCCGGTCCAAATCTCAACAGTTCGATCATTCTGCACACTGATCTTCCCGTCTCAAATCAATGATAGCCGGTCCTATCCAAATCTCAACGGCTTGATCATTCTACATACTGATCTTCTCGTTTCAAATCAACGACAGCCGGTCCTGTCCAAATCTCAACGGCTTGATCATTCTGCAAACTGATCTTCCCGTCTCAAATCAATGACAGCCGGTCCCGTCCAATCTCAACCGCTCGATCATTCTGCACACTGATCTTCCCGTCTCAAATCAACGACAGCCGGTCCCGTCCAATCTCAATGGCTCGATCATTCTGCACACTAATCTTCCCATCTCAAATCAACGATAGCCGGTCCCGTCCAATCTCAACGGCTCGATCATTCTGCACACTGATCTTCCCGTCTCAAATCAACGACAGCCGGTCCCGTCCAATCTCAACAACTCGAACATTCTACACACTGATCTTCCCGTCTCAAATCAACGACAGTCGGTCCTGTCCAAATCTCAATGGCTTGATCATTCTGCACACTGATCTTCCCGTCTCAAATCAACGACAGCCGGTCTCGTCCAATCTCAACGGCTCGATCATTTTGCACACTGATCTTCCCGTCTCAAATCAATGATAGCCGATCTCGTCCAATCTCAACAGCTCGATCATTCTGCACACTAATCTTCTCGTCTCAAATCAAAGACATCCGGTCCTGTCCAAATCTCAACGGCTTGATCATTCTACACACTGATCTTCCCATCTCAAATCAAAGACAGCTGGTCCTGTCCAAATCTCAACGACTTGAGCATTCTGCACACTGATCTTCCCGTCTCAAATCAAAGACAGCCGGTCCTGTCCAAGTCTCAACGGCTTGAGCATTTTGCTCACTGATCTTCCCGTCTCAAATCAACGATAGTCGGTCCTATCCAAATCTCAATAGCTCGGTCATTTAGACTGATGATCCTTCCATCCTGTCTGCAACGGCTCGATCATTTATACTGATGATCCTCCCATCCTATCAGCAACGGCTTGATCATTTATACTGATGATCCTCCAATCCAAACTTCAATGGTTCGATCATTTATACTGATGATCCTCCCATCCAGACTTCAACGGCTCGATCATGTATACTGATGATCCTCCCATCCAGACTTCAACGGCTTGATCATTTATACTGATGATCCTCCCATCTTGTCTGCAAGGGTTCGATCATTTATAGTGATGATCCTCCCATCCAGACTTCAACGGCTTGATCATTTATACTGATGATCCTCCCATCCTGTCTGCAACGGCTCGATCATTTATACTGATGATCCTCCCTTCCAGACTTCAATGGCTCGATCATTTATACTGATGATCTTCCCATCCGGTCTGCAACGGCTCGATCATTTATACTGATGATCCTTCCATCCTGTCAAATTCCTCAACGGTTTGATCACTCAGCTCATTGATCTCTCCGTTCGCATCCACGACAGCGGGTCCTGTCAAATCCATCAACGGTATTTAGCCATATTGTCCATACAATCCACAACGATGATCAGATTATCATCCGACGATTCGTTCAATGGTCCACCCGTCCGCAACTAATTGTTCCCCAGAAAAGTTCGCCTCAGCCTGCTCTAAACAATTACCTCTACATCAGTCTAGCTTCACACGCATCTTCCAGCAGGCTTATTGCTCTGTCGCGGATGGTCTTTGATAAGGAGATTGGCTCTGATTCCCAACAGATGGAATTCAACTTTTTTAACATGACCTACCCGTGTTTGTTGAAATACTTTGTGCCGAGGATAGCATGATCCCCAGCAGCGACGGCCTGTCCTGTCCACATCTGCAGTGACAGCATGTCCTGTCCAAATTCGATCAACAAGCGGCGATTCGCTCGTCCACTTCTAGTTCCATCCTCGGCAATGGACAGCCAGTCCATTCCACCGATCAGGTTCCTTAAGTTTCCTTGTCTACTTTGCTAGTATGTTTTGCTCTGGATTGCCTTGAGGGGTGCCTAGAATTTTTTGACGTTACTTGTACCAAGTCGATGGTGCTTCAAGTGCCGTCAAAGAGGGGCTACTGTAGACACCTCAATCTGGGCTTCCAGATTAGATTACTTACGGTTTTTGATTCCCTGATGATGAAATGGATCAAGAACACCCTGGGAATGATAGCGTATTTGAGCTTTGAGTGTTTGCAAAACCCTTGAACCTAACCTAGCCTAAGCCACTACAAAAACCAAAAACCTTACAGACGTGCGCTAGGACGCAACCATCCCGCGCCGGGGTGCACCATCGCGCGCCAGACTCACTCCCGCGCGCGACGGTCAAACTGCCAGGTGGTGGTCAGCGGTCAAAGTTTGACCGTTGACCTTCGTAGGGGTGAGTAAAATATCCGTCAAACCGTGAATCCAGTCCAAACCAATCCAAACCGAAAAATTTGGTTCGGTTTTTTAGTAGTATGGTTTGGTCATGGTTTAAAAAAATTAGAAACCGCGTTATATGGTTTGGTTTGTGGCTTTATGTTCACGGTTATGGTTTCAAACCGATCCAAACCGTATAAAATATATATATATATATTTAATATGTATAGTTATATATATTTTAATTATGATTCACCAAATAAATATGGGATCGTACTTTCCTAATTTATTGATCCTATTAAATCCACCAATATTTAGTTTTCCAATTTGTATTCCTATAATTCCTTTGCTACCATTACCAAAACTGATTACCCTAATTTTCTATATGAGAAAACCTATCCCTATACTATATAAACCTAATGTACTAACATAGCATCCATCTCTTGCCCAGCCACAATAAGCCATCTATCTTCTCTACCCATAGTTCTCTCTGCAATTTGCATGGCTTTAATGAATGTAAGGGAAAACAAATCCTGTTCTTGCTTTGATTTTTTGTGTTGTTATTTTTTTTCCAGATCAATAATATTTTATTTGATCTTAACTTTTTTCGTCTTTCTTTTCTTGTTGGATGTCAATTGTGGAATGAAATTGATTTTAATATAAGTTTTTAAAAATTTATCTTTGTAATTTAAAGTACTTCAAATATTTTTTTGGAGATGATAGCATAGTTCAAAACAAACTGTGGTTAAAACCGAAACCGAACCGTAGTCTAACGGATTGGATTGGTTTGGTTCTATGCGTTTTGTGGGTTGGTTTGGTTCTCGAAATTTATAATCCGTAGGTAATGGTTTGGTTCTTGGTTTTGCTATCAAACCGAACCAAACCGGACCGTGCTCACCCCTAGACCCTCGCGCGTTAGGGCGCACCATCGCGCGACAGACTGACTCTGTCGCGCGACGAACTAATCTCCACCAACCGTTTTTAAGGAGGACAATTGGCCATCAATGCAACTTCAGTCAGGCCTCGTGCACTGGCTGAGCTCCTCTCTTGGCACCAACCAAATTCACCTCTCTCCCCCTATTTATACCCATCTTCTTCTTCCATTAAAAAGGGTTCAAGTTTTCAAAGGTTACAAAAATTCAAAAGACTAAGCACACAAGCTCTAGTGCTTTTCATGCAATTTCTCATTCCTCAATCTTTTCAAACACCTCAATCAAGCCTTCAAACATCAAAAGCTCAAACACCTTTCAAGCCTCAAAAACTCTAGGAATAGCTTACCCATTTTTTGTTCTGATCTCTGAAGGGGGCTGGCAGGCCCAAGGCTGGTAATCAATACCAGTCCTGGTCCTAAAGCTGGCAAGGTTTCAAAAACCGTCGAGGTAGGAACCAATGCGCGATGGAACCACTCACGCGTGCGACTATCTCAGTCCATTGCGTGACGGTCCGTGTGGGGATGGTTCCTACTGTTTTGTGCTTTATTTTGTTATAGATCACTGTTAAGCATGATAAAAATTAGTTTACTACTTTCCTTAGTATAAATTGCTAGTTTGTAGTTCAATATGAGTTTCTGCTGTTATGGAGTACCCCTGGGATCATTCTGGACCTGTCCCAGAACCCAAAAACATGTAAACCAAGCATTGGTCTTGTGCACTAAGGCGCACCCTCGCGCGCCGGACTAGCTCAATCGCGCGCCAGTGCGTGACCATCGCGCACCGGAGTGCCTATGACTAGTGAGTGGCCTTGCACGGGTAACTTGGTTTTAGGCTATTATTTTGTCCCCATACTGTTTATGTGGTGTTTTATTAATTTGTAGGGCTTTACAGCCTTTAAACTGTATATATTGACTGCCTACAAATTGCTTGGTTTGTCCGGGGTGAGCACTTGTCATTCAAGAGCCCAGAAGGGGATAGAACTCAATCTGTTGGGAGGATATCAACCGTCGCACGATGGTTTGGGTTTGACGTGCAACGGTGGACTTGCATGCTGGCAGATCCATGCATGCAAGTTGGCCATTGTTTGTGTCATATTCATACCAATGCATTGTTTTGATATCCAATCACATTTTTGGATTTTATCTCATTTATTTTTCAATATTTCATCCATGCATGCTATTTATCACATCCTGCAAACATGTTACAGCTTTAATCCCCATTAAACTATTCTCCACCCTAAATGGCTAAAAATTGATTAATCAAAATGAATCGCAAACAAACATCTTTCGCAAATGCCTAAGTAGAGACCGATCTCCGGATTGGGAGAGAGGGATGCCATAAACCCTTCCCCTCTCGTAACCTGGCTCCCGAACTAAGATATGGTTATGATGGACTGGTTCCTTCGCTTTTTCACATCAAACCGCGCCGCAAGTACTTCGAAATATGGTTCCTTGGGTGTCAAACCTTCAAACCCGAGTGGCGACTCTGTATTTTTGTGAGCGCTTGTCGTCAGCATTAAAGTGCTCCCTCAAACCGGCATTTTCTTCGGGAAGGGAACAAAATCCTTTTCCCAAGAAAAGGGCACGCTGCCCACACATACAGTTGGACGTTACCAAAATAGTACAAGGATAATGCAAAGGTTTCGAAGTTCAGGAATGAAGAATATTCTTATCGGGATAGTAACGGGTGTAGGCTCAACTCTGGCAGGAACAAGGAGTACCTCAACTAGATTCCCCTGTGGGTCCACTACGGGCACCTTCCACAGCAACTCTGGGGGCCTACCTCTCACAGGACCGCTCGTACGCCATCTCGCACGGCTCTCACTACTTCTCAGTCTCTTTGCAGCAAATCTCCTCTCTTCAGCGGTTTCACGTGCCTGACTCCGCACTTCTCTGAACTCCCGAACCCTCAGCGGCCCCGCCAAACGCTCTCTCTGGTATGTGGCATACTCCATGTCAGGACGTAAGTAGCGTGTTAGGTTCGCATCAGGCTGTGTAAACCTCTCCAGCTCATCCCATGTGTACTCTTCTGTGTGTGAGGCCCGTGGTGGAAGTGGCCCTGGCACCTGGAACTCAGCATAGCCAAGTGACTGGCATGTCACTCGATCTCCCTAGTACCATTGCCAGCCAATGGGCCGACTCTAGCAGCACCCTACTAGCCGTGACACTTCTGCTCCTAGCCAAATACTCAGGCTCTAGCGCTGCTACTCACCTAGGATCCCACTTAACCTGCAATATCAGATAGACAAACAATGCAAACGTTGATCAGCGACATCATTAAAGCAATATCGGGTTGTGCATATTTTACGAAGAGAAGTTCTGCATTATACCTGTGAGGGTCGAAGCTCATCTAGGTACATTTGGAAGCCGTTCAGATCACCTCTTCCTTTCTTCTCCCCCATGTTTTCCTTACTCCAGACATGCATGCAGGGGAGAGTCCTCAAGTCCAAGCACTTGGTTGCCGGGCGGCACATATTCAATACCTCGTAAGCCCAGAGCTGCACGGTTATGAAACATGACAAGTTGTCAGTACATGCAAGTTATACAATCAAGCAGGCTATGTTAACAACTCAGATACAAGTATAATTTGAAATTGTGTTTTCATTAAAATCATACCTCCCTGATTCTCTAGTACCCAGCTATGCTCTGCTCCGTTCTCGACGAATCCCCCAGAAAGCCATAAGCTGCGCCAAGTGCGGCTCCGCCCCAGTCAAAGTGTGAGGCTGTCCTCAAGTCTCTCAGTGCTGGTAGGTATGACAGGTGCACTTTGCTTTGTCTGTTCAGATACAAGGAAGCGCCAAAGAGGTACAGCAAGTACGCCCTAGCCATCTGCTCCGCCTCCTAATCGGTCGTCACCTTCTTCTTTAGGTACTCTCTAAATTGCTTGTACCTCGCCATCCCCTCCTCAATCTTGGGTGCCTCTCCTAAAAGCCACACCAGTGCCGCTGTATCATCCTGAATGCTCGAGTCAAATGGGATGGGCTCGCCTCCAACTCTCTGGCCGATGAGTGCTGTAAAGTTTGTGGACGTCATTGTCATCTCCCCAAGTGGCAGGAGGAAGGTATTGGTAGTATCCTTCCACCTCTCTGCAAGTGCAACTAAGACGGCATGGTCATTTCTGACCGGAAAAAGAGTCCGTATGAACTCACCAAAGCCTGCCTCGTTCACTAGTTCTCTCACTCTTGCTGGCAGACTCTTGTGTAGCGCCAAGGAGCTGTACGCGCCTCCAAAGCCGCGGATGTCCTTCGGCTTTGCTCTCGCCCGTTTCAAATATAAAGATGAATGGTAAAGGAATATGTCAGCACATAGGGCTCTCATTTTCAAGTTCCAGGTAACCAATGCAGCTTACAATGGATGGTTGGTTCAAGTTATTACATGCATGGTTTATCGATCAAAGACAGTGGCATCATGACGAGCTTCGTTTCACGAGTTGTTTCATGCTATTCCTAAATTGAATACATGCAAGTAAATTAAAAACTTGAAATGCATGAGAGGCTTTAAGAATGTACCTCAGTCCAAGTGTTCGAGATATGAGTCTCGGGGTCTCTCAACACAAGCTCGGCATCGTACTCTGACCATCGTGGCATGTAAGCCACAAACCCTGAAGGTACGAATAAGTGTGGCGTGGGAAGCGTGTACGCCTCTGCTGCAAAGTCAGGTTATATCAAACCCTATGCCTCAGCCACCGCTATAACCCTAGGCCCCCTGTGCCTTTGCTCCGGCTCTCTCCTCTGCCTCCAGGTCTCTCAAAGCCTTTACCTCCTCGGCTTTAGCCCTCTTGGCTCTTGAAGCGACCTCTGCTGCCTTTATTGCTCTCTGCCGCTCCTCCCGAGCTGTCAGTACTGCTATTCCAACCCTGGGGTTCTCCATGAGCAACTTTGCTAGCCTCTCGTCACTTAAATACTCTAAATGGTCCTCCTGAGTGATCGGCCTATGAGTTGAAGACTCGGCTATGGGTTGGAACACCACATCCCCGGCCTGTATATCCTCGGTCTCTCCCTTAGCTAAAATCGGATCCTTTCCCCATGCCGGGTCACGCACCGGGAAACTCTCATTTGGCCCAAGGTCACTGCTTCCGGCACCATTGCCCCCGGCACCTTCAGAACTCCCACCTATCACCACCGAGCCTTCCATTGCTATGCTCGGGTCCAATGGCTGAACAACGGATCCCATGGCCCCAGTCTCCTTTGTCGCACAATGCTCTGGCTCTGTCGTGCAATGATCGCCTTCATTACCAACCCCATACTCGTGGCTTTGATTGCCATCGCTGCCGCCTGTCGTCACTGTAGGGCTCTCATTTTCAAGTTCCAGGTAACCAATGCAGCTTACGATGGATGGTTGGTTCAAGTTATTACATGCATGGTTTATCAATCAAAGACAATGGCATCATGACGAGCTTCGTTTCACGAGTTGTTTCATGCTATTCCTAAATTGAATCCATGCAAGTAAATTAAAAACTTGAAATGCATGAGGGGCTTTAAGATTGTACCTCAGTCCAAGTGTTCGAGATATGAGTCTTGGGATATCTCAACACGAGCTCGGCATCGTACTCTAACCGCCGTGGCATGTAGGCCGCAAACCCTGAAGGTACGAATAAGTGTGGCGTGGGAAGCGTGTACGCCTCTGCTGCAAAGTCAGGTCGTATCAAGCCCTCTGCCTCAGCGACCGCTATCACGCTAGGCCCCTGTGCCTCTACTCAGACTCTATCCTCAGCCTCCAGGTCTCTCAAAGCCTCTGCCTCCTCAGCTTTAGCCCTCTCGGCTTTTGAAGCCACCTTTGCTACCTTTATTGCTCTTTGCCGCTCCTTTCGAGCTGTCAGTATTGCTATTCCAACCCCAGGGTTCTCCTTGAGCAACTTTGCTAGCCTCTCATCACTTAAATACTATTCAAAGTCCTCCCGAGTGATCGGCCTATGAGTTGAAGACTCGGCTATGGTTTGGAACACCGCATCCCCGGCCTGTATATCCTCGGTCTCTCCCTCAGCTACAATCGGATCCTTTCCCCATGCCAGGTCACGCACCGGGAAACTCTCATTCGGCCCAAGGTCACTACTTCCGGCACCACTGCCCCCGGCACCTTCAGAACTTCCACCTATCACCACCGAGCCTTCTACTGCTACGCTCGGGTCCAATGGTTGAACAATGGGTCCCATGGCCCCAGTCTCCTCTATCGCGCAATGCTCTGGCTCCGTCGCACGATGATCACCTTCATTACCAACCCCCTACTCGCGGCTTTGATTGCCATCGCCGCAGCCTGTCGTCACTGCAGGGGTCTCATTTTCAAGTTCCATGTAACCAATACAGCTTACGATGGATGGTTGGTTCAAATTATTTCATGCAGGGTTTATCAATCAAAGACAATGGCATTATGACGAGCTTCGTTTCACGAGTTGTTTCATGCTATTCCTAAATTGAATACATGCAAGTAAATTAAAAACCTGAAATGCATGAGGGGCTTTAAGAATGTACCTTAGTCCAAGTGTTCGAGATATGAGTCTCGGGGTTTCTCAGCACGAGCTCGGCATCGTACTCTGACAGCCGTGGCATGTAAGCCGCAAAGCCTGAAGGTACGAATAAGTGTGGCGTGGGAAGCGTGTATGCCTCTGCTGCAAAGTCAGGTTGTATCAAGCCCTCTGCCTCAGCCACTGCTGTCACCCTAGGCCCCTATGCCTCTACTCCGACTCTCTCCTCAGCCTCCAGGTCTCTTAAAGCCTCTGCCTCCTCGGCTTTAGCCCTCTCGGCTCTTGAAGCCACCTCTGCTGCCTTTATTGATCTCTGTCGCTCCTCCCGAGCTGTCAGTACTTCTATTCCAACCCCGGGGTTCTCCTCAAGCAACTTTGCTAGCCTCTCATCACTCAAATACTCTACAAAGTCCTCCCGAGTGATTGGCCTATGAGTTGAAGACTGGACTATGGGTTGGAACACCGCATCCCCGGTCTGTATATCCTTGGTCTCTCCCTTAGCTACAATTGGATCCTTTCCCCGTGCCGGGTCACGCATCGGGAAACTCTCATTCGGCCCAAGGTCACTGCTTCCGGCACCACTGCCCCCGGCACCTTCAGAACTTCCACCTATCACCACCAAGCCTTCCATTGCTACGCTCGGGTCCAATGGCTGAACAATGGGTCCCATGGCCCCAGTCTCCTCTGTCGCACGACGCTCTGGCTCCATCGTGCAATGATCGCCTTCATTACCAACCTCTTACTCGCGGCTTTGATTGCCATCGCCGCCGCCTGTTGTCACTGCACCAGCACCTGCTATAGTCTCTGTCGGCTGTTGATCTCCCATTTTAACCTCCACGTGTCCTCCCTGGCCCTCCGAACGATCAACTACGTCCCCACTACCACCATCACCGATGCGTTCCGCCATGGGTGTGTTGCTACGTGTGGGTTTCTTGGTTTTGGAGCAAAATCAAGGTTTTTGGGAGAAGGGTTTGAGAGAGAAGAGAGTTGGGGAGTTTTCGAAACTGCTATGAGCGGTTTCAGAGCGTCCCCGTTGAGCAATAAGGAAGAAACAGGCATTGGCCAGGTCTAGACCTCTCCAGTTCCAGGCCCTAGAACGGACTCCGTCACACGATAGAATGGGTTTGTCGCGTGATGGTCAGTTGGGCCTCAGGCCCATTTCTCCAGCAGGCCAAGCCCAGTCGTGTTCAATCCTCTTATTTTAGCCCATGGATTCTTATTATGGTGTTACAACAATTTGTGAGGGTCATTTTTTCATTCATATGTTCACTTCGAAGCACCTTTCTATCCCCAGTAGAGCAACGATCCATCCATCCGATTCATTTTTCCCCAGGAGAATTCACATCAACGATTGATCCACTCTCCGACCGTTTCGGTGCATGGAATTTTTACATACTCGTCTCCCTTTTCCGCTTAAATCAACTTTTGGGCAAATTTGGTGGGTGTTTAGAAATTTTTGACGTTACCCGTACCAGCCAATGGTGCTTCGCATGCCGTCAAAGAGGAACTACTGTAGACACCCCAATCTGGATCTCCCGATCGTTTTACTTCGTTTTTCGGTTTCTTGTTTCCCCAATGACAAATTAGATCAAAAGCAGTCTTGAGAATGAAAAGGTTTGAACTTGGAGTGAGTGGACCTGTAACGACCCTGATTTTTGGTCGTTAAAAATTTCGTTAAATATTTAAATTTTATTTTAATTTCCTTAATTTCCTTATGGTTTGTCAAAAATTACGTTTTTGCCCTTAAACTTTCGTTTCTTGCACTTTAGTCCGATTTAGCAATCCTAGTAGCTTTCAACCATCCGGTTGGAGAAACTAAGCTAGGAAGCTACCTAGTTACTTTTATCTAACCGCAAAATTACCGTTTTGCCCCCCTTGAACCTTTTGAACTTTTTGAACCCTAGACTTGAAATTTTAATATTCATTTTTTTTTAATCAAATTGGTTTATTTCTTTGTCCATTGGACAATAATGGTTAGGGAGACTATTATCCATTGGATAATAGAAACCCCAATTGTTTATATTAAATGTTTACTTGGTTAAAGTACTATGAATAGTAAAAAGTAACTTTTTAATTACTTTAAAGTACCTTTTTGGATTATTTTATTATTTAATCTCCCTAGCAACTATTATCCATTGGATAATAAAAGTTAGGGTGGTTATTACCCATTGGGTAATAGGTTGTTCTTCCACCTAAGTACATGGGTGGATTAATTTAATATTTTCTTTTAACCCCATGTGCCAAAGTACCCATTATTTTAATATAAAAGTACTCAATACCAAGATTTCCCAAAGTACCCTTATTTATGATTTGTTAGGGTTTTGATACATAAGTACTTATGTATATATTACTCTAGTACTTGGTGATTTTTTTTTATTGGTTAGTTTAATGGGAAAATCTTGCCCTTTTAAATCTCCCTTGATCTCTAGTACAAATTTTCTTTTGTTTATTGTTTTCTTGAACCTTGCATGTATATACATATATATACCATGTGAGAGCAAGAGAGGAGAGAGGGGAGAGAGAGAGAATTCGGCTAGAGAGAGAGAGAGAGAGAGAGAGGAAGGAAGAAGGAAAGAGAGAGGAAGATTGGTTGTACCTCCCATGATCTTCTTGATCTTTCAAAATCCTTGGTGTATCTAACTCTCCATTAACCTCCATTGTACTCTTGTATACACCTTGCACTTGTTTGAACCATTAGATCTTGTACCAATCTCTTTCTTGCCCACCAAGGATCAATCCTAGCCATCCAATTGATCCAAGATCAAATCTTGGTACAAAGTAGCCATGCAAACCTAGGATTTTCCCTTGATTTGTGCTTAAAAGTTGGATTTGATTAGATGTACTTCTTGAACACCTAGCAAGCTTCTTGACCCTTTGATCATGTACCATTTCCATCTCAACCATCCATTGGATTCAAGAATCTCACCATGGTACAAAATAGCCTTACAAGCCTAGGGATTTCCTTTGATCTTCCATGATCTCTTGCCAAGTGTCAAGGTGAGGCTTAGAGAGAAAGAGAGGAGAGGGCCAAGCTCTTGCCTATAAATAGAAGGCCATTCCAAGCCTTTCAAAGCACACCTCAAAGCAATAGCTCTTCCTTCTCTCTAGAAACCATTTTCTGTTTTCTGGGCAGTCCACTGTCCCGTCGGAAATCCTTCATTTTCTCCTGCCTAGAGTAGTTTTTAGGACCAACTTCCTTCTGGAAAGTTGTAGAGCACTTCGAAACCTTGAAGTTAGGCTCAAGAATCACCCGAATCGGATAAGAAATGACCAAGATATCGTCATCCGAAGTTCAGTGAAAATTCTGGATTTCTATTTCCAGACAGCTCACTGTCACTTCTTTCATTCCCATTTTTCTCCAACCTAGGTTCATTTCTAGGATTAACTTTCTTCTCGAGAGTTGTAGAGAATTTCTTGAGCTTCGTTCTCGACCCAAGAACGACTCTATTCGGCCAAAAATTGACCGAGTTACTACTGTCCGAAGTTCGGTCCAGATTCGCGAGGAATTCCACCTAGCTTATTCGGCCCCGACTAGTTTCGGATCAAGGTAGTGATCCTTACCTATTATCCAAGTGCTTACTTTATTTTCAATATGTAGCTATAATCTTGTTACTTGAAATCTCTACTTACTTTCCAAAAGTTTAAAAAGTTACTTGGTTGTGGATGAAAAAGTAGAAATGCATGATTATGTTGTTTATGGAATTCAAGCATGCTAAGTTGCTTAGATGTTCTTGTTGTACGATTTCGAAGCTTGTTGAATGCATGTTGTATATAAAGTCTTACACGCGGAGTCTTGCATGAAGAACGTGACACGAAAACCGAGGAAGTTAGAAACATGGCACCTAGGGTGTGTTTAACAAGGAAGGTGTGTTTTGAAACCGCGATGTGGCCGGACTTGGTAGCCCATCGTGTGGATTGTGAAAACCGCAACGTGGCCGGACTTGGTAGCCCATCGTGTGGATTGTGAAAACCGCAACGTGGCCGGACTTGGTAGCCC
>BPLS01000261.1:148870-175194 GCA_019656275.1 Rhododendron kiyosumense
GTTGTGTGAATGAAAACCGTAATGTGGCCGGACTTGGTAGCCCATTGCGTGGGTTGTGAAAACCACAAAGTGGCCGGACTTGGTAGCCCTTTGTGAAGATTGCCAATAGGGCCGGACGTGGTAGCCTTGTTGGTAATATGGCTTGGTTATCCGTGGAGAGGAGCCAATGCAAGTTTTGTGTGCCAACGGGAACCCGGCGCGGCGGAACCGTTGTGAGGATGCTCGGGAACCCGGCGCGGCGGAACCGAAATTGGGTGAGTTTAAAAGGAGACTTTGGAAAAGAAAGGTAGTAAAAACAACACGGTCTACGATGGGTTACGTAGGAGAAACAAAGAGAAACTTGGACACCAACGTTAGATCGAGAATGTGGATTGTTTTATCGTTATTAGTTTGATTCCTATTACCGTTTGTTTGTAAGTTATGGGTTAGCGGGTATGAGATTACTCTACTGAGCGTTGTAGCTCACGGTGTTGCCTTGTGGTAACCCTGACATATTATATTGGTGGCGACGCCGGTATAATGTGTCAGACCTTGTAGATGATCAAGATGAACAGTTCACTTGGAGGCCTTCGGAGCTGAGGAGCTTGCCAGGAAGGAGAAGCCGGTGGAGCAGTAGTTAGGAGCCTAGTTTCTCCTTTGTTGAATACTTGTACCCCTTTTGAAGTATTTATAATGTAATAAACTCTCTTTATTATGTAATAAATGCTTCTTTAACGTACCCTAATTTTGGGGGCATTACAGGACCCCTTTCTTAAACCCAAAGACCCTAAGTCAAAACCCTAACCCAGGTTGGGATCGTCGAGCGACAAAGTGATTCCCTCGTGCAGTGGTTCTTGCTGCAAGGTCTTGGTCAAAGTCAAAACCTTGACTGTTGACCGGCGCGCGGTTGGCCGGACAATCGCGCGATGATGTCACTCATCACACGATGGTCAGTACCAGTCCTTATCACCTTTTTGCAGCTGGATTTCATGATGATCAGGGGTGTACAGGGCTGTGTAACCCCGTTTTCGTCAACGCACAGCGTTTTGCAGGCTTGGCTTGCACCACCCTTCCCCCACTCTCGCATCACCTTTTGCACCCTACTTTTCCACCAAGCAACCACAACCAGCCTCGTTGGCTGGTTGTGAAGCCTTGTGCACCACCAACCAAACCCTCTCCCTTTCCTATAAATACCCCACTACTCTTTCATTACAAGGGTTACAAAAATTCAAGAAAAAAAAAAACTACACAAGCTCTTCATACACTCATTTCTCCTTCACTACCACCTTGTTCAAACCTTGTTCTAATCACTCAAAGCAAAGGTATAATCTACTTTTTGCTTACTGCTTTGATCCCTAAAGGGGGCTGGCAAGGCCAAGTCTGGTAATCAATACGAGTTCTGGCCCTAAAGTCGGCAGGGTTACAAGCACCATGTACCAACTTTCCCTCGCGCAATGGACTCAATGAATTGTGTGATGGTCTTTACTGTTGCACAGCAGTCCTCGTGGGGAAGGGATGTTCGTTCTTTCCTGTTCTTTATAGTATGTTAAATCTCTGTGAAGCATGCTTAGAGTTATTCCACTATTTTGCATGCTAAAAACAGTTAGCTTAGCTTATTTTGCGCATTTATTTGCTTTGGAATACCTCTGGGTTGCTTTTGAACTTGTCTCAGAGCCCAAACATGCAAGAGCAATTCCTGGAAGTCCAGTCAGAACAATCACGCGATGCTCCCATTCTGTCGCGCAATGGTACGACGATTCCTATGGACTGTCTGTGCATGGGCAACTTCGTCCTTGACCTTTGTTTTAATACCCTCACTGTTTAAGCGTTGAATCTTATTCCTGTTTATCCTATTTGTAATAATTATTTACTTTCAGTACATATAAACTGCTTGGTTTGCCTCCTGGGTGAGCACTGGTCCTTCCAGAGCCCAGAAGGGAATAAAGTTCAGTTTGTTGATGGGATGACAACACTCACGATACGGTATGGGTTCATCGCGCGATGGTGGACTTGCATGCAGGAAGATCCATGCATGCAAGTTGGCCATTGTTTGCATTAAACTCATACTAGGGCACTGTTTGACATCCAGTCACGATTCTGAACATTATTTCATTTATCTTTCAAAATTTCATGGCATCCATGCTATCATTTATCACATCCTGCAAACTGTTACAGTTTTAAATCCCCAATTAACTGTTTCCCCGCCCTAATTGGCTAAAAACTTGATTAATAAAAGAAGAATTACAAATATTTTCAAAATGTCTAAGTAAAGACCGATCTCCGAATTGGGCGAAGGGGTGCCTTAAAACCCTTCTCTTCTTGTAACCTGGTTCCCGAACCTAGATATGGTTATGACGGACTGGTTCCTTTTCTTTTTCAAATCAAACAGCGCGACAAGTGCTTCGAAATACGGTTCCTTAGGTGTCGGACCTTCAAAACCCGAGTGGCGACTCTGTATTTTGCGAGCGCTTGTCGTCCAACTTAGCGCTCCCTCAAATCGGCATTTTAGAAAGGAATGGAATCCTTTCTGAAAGGGCATGCTTCCCACACAATCGTCAAAAGATACAAACTATTTTACAAACCCATGCCCTTTGTCAATTAAGTGAGTTTTGTTGCTTCAAGTTTGATTTGGCTGACATGAGTTAGATCGATAAGCGCCTACTAAGACCTTCATAAGAGGTTGGATACCTTCAAGAGAAGTGCATAAAGCGGATAGAGTCATGCCCCTTTGTCTCACGTAACTCTCCATGTTGTTTGATTTGCCAAGATGATGTATACTCTAAGATTCTTGTCCTTCGTGTTAAGTCCACATTAATGATGCCCCTAGTGTCTCGAACCTTGCTACTAAGTCGTGTTTTTTAATCCAAGAGGACTTTATTACGGACCATATTGTAGGCTAGGGTTGTGGCTTTAAGAAAGAAAGGATGTATAAGTACTAAAACCTACTTTCTACTCATGCTTGGGTTTTAAAGGCTAACAGCCATCTCATCATTCTCATCAACTCTTACCACTTCTTGTTCCATTTTATTATGAAAGAGTAGTTTCCTCAAAAGGTCCCCTTGCTTTCTTTTTTGAGTTGGAAGAGATGTTTTCTTCAAAATGCCCCTCATACGGCGGGGTACTTATTTTCAATTTGATTAATTTTGCTTTCATTGTCCCCAATGTAGGGGATGGCTGCCTAGCGGGCTTTTTCAAAGAAATTTTCCAAAGGCTCAACATGGCTAGCAAGGGAGTAGTATTTTGGATAGAGAAATGAATGCCTTTCTTCATCTTGAAACACACGACAAAGTGACAAGGATCCTAACCAAGAGATTAGGGGCTTTGATGTTTAACCAAGTGGATTTTTTAAGATTGAGGACAATCCTTTGAGATACATAGTAGATGCATGGAGACATGGCTGATTTCTCACTTCGTTTGTGCTCTAACTTTTGCCTAGACCGCTCTTGCAGGTTATCAATCTTGCGAGCTAATCATTTCTTCATTTTTCCTCTCTTTTCTTCTTTCTCCTCTTTCATACTCTTCATCTTTAATAGCACAATTTGCTTACAAGTGATCTCTATGAGGGTGCAGAAATGTTTCAACTCTTCTTAGCTCAACAGAAATGACGTGGGTCATAGCTTTGAAAAACTCATTTTGCGCTTTTGACAATTCAAGTGATTATGATGTGTTCCAAAAGATGTCATAAGATTACTTTGAAACCCTTGTGAATTGTTTTCAACATTTGATGTTATCATGAGTATTCTATGGCAGCAGACTAGCACAGGAGGAAACATTTTCAAAATTGTGGCTGACCAAAAGCTACCTACTTATCCCAACAGAGAATTAGGCCATTCGTAGTTCATGTCTAGGAGACTTAAATTCAAGATTAATATTTCATGCTGAGTGCAGCCATTAGCCAAAAAAACATGATAAGCAAATTCCACAAGGAAATGGATTCAAAGCTCAAAACTCCCACCAGAAAACAGATTCAAGACTCAATTTTTCAAGAGAAGCAAAACATGGGCCAAAGAAGTGGCGGCGAAAGCTAGCTAGGTAGGATTTTCTTAAAAAGATTGTTTTAAAACTTAAGCCAAGATGTGATTGACATGGCTACCGTTATTCAAAACTTGTTTGGATAAAAACTTCAATTTTCTTATCAGCCATTACCATCACATCTAAGGTCAAGCCCCAAATCTAGGAAAAGCAAAAACCCAATCATGCTCAAGTTGAGATATCCAAAACTAATTGTCCGTGTGGTGCAAGCATGTCTATCATCCTTAATATGCAAACTGCCCCACGTATGATATGGTGGCCCAACCAAATGATACCCAATATCAATATGTGATTATGCAATGTGTTATGAGAGGAAATGAGGGTGATGGACTCCTCTTTTGGTTTAGTCTCCTGCATGGTTAGAGAAAGGCAAGCAAAATGATATACATAGCACCACAGCTACTTACACAGATTATGGATGAGCAATTCGTGTGCACTCATGAATTTATTGGATACCATAGGCAACCAACAATTTTTGATATGGATGATTCTTAAAACTCATTGCATACAAATATTGCATGACACTTAAGACCCTACTTCCAAGCCAATCCACACTATAAGATAGACCAAAAAAGCTGAGCAGATGACTACAATAGAGAGTAGACTCAGAGTCCACCGTTGTGCTAGCGGTTATTTGTATGTTTCACCTTACCCAACTTTTAGTTTTAAGAAAAACTTGTTATTCTTTCTCTTTCTCTTTCTCAAAATATGATTGAGGTAATTGGGATTCACATGATTACCTGCCAGCACATTGACAAACTCCTAAATCTCACCGACTCGTTGCAATAAGCATGCTTGAAATTTTGAATTTTGAAAGATGGGTTGCTAGGCCGATTTAGAAATAGGAATCAAGGTCCTACACTTGTCATGTTGAATCATCCATCGAGAAATAAGTATTGCCAGCTCTATCCATAATATCCTTGACTCATCTTCCATAACCTGCTCTACTACCTCACACTCCCCCTTTCCTTTAGCCTTGCAAGGCAGAGAATGCTAGAGCAACCCCAGTTCAATTGCCAATGGGGCAGCTTATATTTTTATTTTTTTTCAGTGTTTGATTTTGTTCTAGAATCCATACTTCGCGGTGCTTTAAACAAAGTGGGAGTGTTAAGTAAGCAGTGATGCTTTCGACTTACCAAAAGTATACCTTGCAGGTAATGCCATTAGTGCTGAGGTGTAAAGCTTTAGGGTTAGGGCCTCTAGTTCAAGCCCTAACCCTTCTGCATAGAAAGAGTGGTTACAACAACGCATTAAAGGTATGAGGAAGAACTTTTGTAAAAGATGCAAATAGATTTCTAGCCTGTGGGATCCTGTCCTATTTTGATAAGTTGTATGGCTTTCTAACACATGTAAGGTTTGGGTAGTCTCAAGGGTGCTCCATTGTCAAAGGGCTCCAGTCTTCTTACCAGCCCATCATAGGCGATAATCAAGTGATCCCCTTTTTGATATACCATTAGGTACAAGTGATTGTGGAGTTTGCTGGAACCTCTTACATAGCCCGTGACATGCCAGGATATTAGGTGAACTCAACGAGGTTGCCCGCTCGATGAATATGATACAAGAATTAAATAAAGCAAGCATTAATCCTACATCGAACTTTCTGGTTATGGCTCTCAAGTCCCTAAGAGAGTTGCCAAAAACTATAGACACCTGGCATCGCCATTCAGATTGATCAATGTTTGTTTGCTTCCACTTCATAAACCAAGATTGTGAATATTCCCACGGCTAGGAACATCGCCATACGATAACGGTTATCATCAAAATAGAGTCACCACCTAGTTTATTAAAACTACGAAAAACAAACAGAGATTACGGGTACGAGAGCCAAGAGTATGATAAGGGGAAGGTGTTAGGCACCCTTCTTCACCCAGTCGTGAGATTGGCCCATAATTGTTCGACATATGATTAGTACTTGCTTCATTTAATTCTAAACACATAATCTGGTAATTTAGACTTTAACAGTTGATAAGGTGAGCCAGAACAGTAATGAAAGCATGCATCAGAAGTAAGCAAAACAAAAAAGGCTGTCCCAGGGAAATGGATCTCTCAGTCGGTGAATGGATGTCAGAGCTGAGGGATCCCACTAGATTGCTATATTGGTTGAGGGATCGATGCCCCAGCCAATATTCTTCCTCACACCAAACTAAATGAATGATTAACAGAAAATCAAAACACTACTATTAATGTATAAAAGCATGAAAAGTATCAAACCATAGGCCCCTGGGCCTCACCACCTGGATCTCTCAGTTGCTTGATTGCTTTAGAATGGGGATGATTGATTGATTTATCTCTCCAAAACCCTAAGGTTAGGGTTTGTACTTCGGAGTTTTGATCGTTAGATTGCGGCTGCGTTAAAAAGTTAGAGCTTTTGTAAGGGAGATATGAGACAGTGTTTCTGCGGAATTTCGTGCCTAGAGAAGGTTAATTGTGATGTATATTTCAGAACCCTAAGTGCCTCTTTATATAGGCAATTGATGACTCACTCCTGTCAATCAAATGGCATGAATCAATAATGTAACAACCCTGATTTTCGGTCAGTGAAAATTTCGTTAAATATTTGAATTTTATTTGAATTTCCTTAATTTCCTTGTGGTTTGTCAAAATTACGCTTTAGCCCTTCAATTTTCATTACTTGCATTTTAGTCCTACTTAGCAAGCTTAGTTAGTTTCTAACCCTCCGGTTAGATAAACTAAACTAAAAAGCCTTCTAGTCACCGTAAAATGACCGTTTTGCCCCTCATTGGAACTTTTGAACCTTTTGGACCCTAGACTAGAATTTTAATATTCTTTTTCTTTTAATCAAAATAGTTTTATTCTTTGTCCATTGGACAATAGTGGTTAGGGAAACTATTACCCATTGGATAATAGAATCTCATTTGTTTATATTAAAACTATACTTACTTTAAAAGTACTTTTTGATTATTTTAATATTTAAAGTGACCTAATAGCTATTATCCATTGGATAATAGAAGTTAGGGGAATTTTTACCCATTGGACAATAGGGTGAATCTTTCAAGGTACTATGGGATTATTAAACTAATCTTTTTCTTAAGCCATGTGGCATAGTACTTAATATTTTAATTCAAAAGTACATGGTTCTAATATTCCCAAAGTACCCTTTATTATTTTTTTTATGGGGATACTAACCACCCATTGTACATGAGTATATATGTGTATATATATATTAGTACTTAGATGGTTAGAATAATACCTAAAGTACCCTATGCCTATTTATTAGTTGTTGGGCAAATCCTAGGCTTAAAGACTACTTTTGATCTTAAGTACCAAAAGTACTACTTTTTTATTTATTTTTCTTGCAATATATCACGTGTATATATATGTATTGTACCTTGGGAGAGCAAGGGAGAAAGAGAGAGAGAGGGAGAGAGGGGGGGCCGGTTGGGAGGAGAAAGGAGGAAGGAGATTTGCTTGTACTTGTCCATTGAACTTACATTGTACTCCAAATCTTTGAGTTGTTATTCTTCCAAACCAAATCCTAACTCCATTGTACTCCTTTGTACACCTTTCAAATTGTTAAACCCTTAGATCTTGTACAATTCTCATCTCCACCATTCATTTGATTCAAGAATCAAATCTAGTACAAACCCTAGCCATGCAACCCTAGGATTTTCCTTTGATCTTTTAAAGATGGCTTTACATGTGTCAAAATTTGAAGTAGAGAGAGAGAAAGGGGGGCCGGCCAAGAGAGAGGAGAGGGAGCCAAAGTTTGCCTATAATTAGCAAGCCATTCCATGCCTTGAACTCACACCTCAAGCATTGCTCTTCCTTCTCTCTAGAATTTCTAGTATTCTTGTCCAAAGTTCAAGAACTTTCTTTGTTCTTGAGTGTTCTTGAGTGAAACCACCAAACCACTTCCAAAACCACCCATCGATCCTTAAAGTAGCTTAACTAAGGTTAGGAAGTTGTTTCTAGGAAAAGACATACAAATCTTTTCTTTTCGAAGCAATCCGAGGGCCGTTACGCCGCCGAAATCCATACCGACGGCCAACTTTCCATAGCCGACACCGCCTAGGAGAACGGTAGTGATCCTTACCTAATTTTTTTCAAGTAGTTAAATCCTTACTTTAATTTCGATAAGTAGTTTAAAAATCGCTACTTGAATCTCTACTTACTTTCCTAAAGTTTAAAAAGTTACTTGGTTGTAGATGAAAAAGTAAAAATGCATGATTATGTAGTTTATGAAATTCAAGCATGCTATGTTGCTTAGATGTTCTTATTGTACTATTTCAAAGCTGGTTTGAATGCATGTTGTATGTAAAGTCCCACGCGCGGAGTCTTGCATGAGAACGTGACACGAAAACCGAGAAAAGTAGAAACATGGCACCTAGGGTGTGTTAACAAGGAAGTTGTGTTTTCCCGGTTGGAAAATATTTTCGAAACTACGTAATGACCATCTCAAGGGTATTACGTAAGTGTGTGTGTGTGTTCCAATGGGAATCCGGAATAGCGGAACCATTGTGAGGTTGTGTGTGTTCCCATGGGAAACCAGACCGGCGGAACCATGGTGAGGTATAGCTTGGTTATCCGCGGAGAGGAGCCAATGCAATTGTGTGCCAATGGGAACCCGGTGCGGCGGAACCATTTTGAGGATACTCGGGAACCCGGAACAGCGGAACCGAGGTTGGGTGTGTTGCTTGGTTATCCGCGGTTCGGAGCCAATGCAAATGTGTGATTTAGACAAATGATTTTGAAAGGATGATTTGTAAATGAAAATGGTGACACAGTCTACGACGAGTCACGTAGGTGAAACATTGAAATCTTGGACATCAGCAATAGTTATGAAAGGAATGTGGGATATTATTGTCATTGACTGTTATTACTGCTTATACACGTATCATGTGGAAATCGATGTTTTATTGGTTCATAAGTCAAGGGTTAAGAGTAGGATCTTTCTACTGAGCCTTCGTAGCTCATGGTGTTGCCTTGTGGTGACCCTGGCATATTATATGGGTGGCGACGCCGATATAATATGTCAGATTTGATAGACGAACAGGATGAACCATTCACTTTGGAAGCGTTCGGAGCCGAGGAACTGGCTAGAAGGGAAAAGCAAGAAGAACTGTAGTTAGGAACCCTAGATCCCTCTGTTATTTGAATAAAAGTACTTTTGTAAGGTTTATGATGTAATAATGAGCTGGACTCGCTTCGTTTTTATAATAAAATGTTTTATTTAACGTACCAAAAAATTCGGGGCGTTACAAATAAGGAATTATAGGGTAATAGGATCTCTACTCGAATCTACTTTCGTAGCCCGAATGCATCGGAAAAAGGCTTCTAGGGTTTTCGTGATCGGATCAAACGTTTGACAGAACATTCAAGAATCTGAAAAATGGATGATCTGGCGGCCGAGTGATAGATGTGGCAGCCGAAGAATTGATCTGGCTGCCGAGGAATCAATCTCTCAGGGAGATTTTCAAGCAACATGTTTCACGGGTGAAAGAATGAAGTTAAGGCCATGACATCAATGTTACGGCCGAAAGATGTATTTTCCTAGGATGCTGCATTTCTATCTGAAAAGCTATATGGCTTTAAATTGGGTCCTCTAAGTGGCTAAAAGTACTCACCTAAAAGTCCACGGGTTTACAAGAAGCCAATCAGCAATCACATGTATCCATTCATCATCGGGATGGTTTCCAAGGTGAGACTTGAAATAATCGTTAGGCCAAATTAAGGTGTGTACAGTACAGTTTGCTAGGAAATATGAATGATCCACCTTGTGATGTAAAAGCTTTCGATAATATATGAAACAAAATCTTTTGCTCTGATATCCGATTGTGTATGTTGTTTGTAATTTTCATTCGGCGAGGAATTTGCAGTCCAGTAGACTGAATGGGACCGTGGGAGTTTTCTGAAAATAAGTTGTTTTAACGGCCATGAAAATGGATCAGGTGGCCAATTAATCGAATCCCCTTTTGAAAAACTACTTTGAGTCGGTACTGACATCCATGGGCCAGGGAATCGATTTCGCGGCCGCTTCATTGATGTACCGGCCGACAAACTGACTTAACTAACATTTTTTTTTTAGAATCTGATTCTGATTCAAATTGGGACTCAACCTAACCTATAAATATATTCTGCAAACTCGATAATTCGTTAGCAACATCCTTAAAACACTCTTCCTCCACGGCGCAACCAATCCTTGATCAATGGATGAATTCCTTCAATGGTTTAGACCGTTTGCTTTTCAAGTCCTTCGATTTGGACTTTCTTTTCTCTCTCCGCCATGTTCCCATCAACTTTGCCATCCTCCACGCAACTGCAAGCTTATGGGACCCCAAATTTTATGTCTTCCAATTCAAAAGAGAGGAATTATGCCCAACTCTTGAAGAGTTTGCCAGTATCATGGGCCATTCGGATAAAAAAGGATTGGTAATTCCTAACCCTTTATTTAATTGTAACAATCTTCTGAAGAATTTACTTGGCATCCAAAAGCATGAGCTCCAATTCTTCATGTTGAATGGAAAGCTAGAAACTTTACAGCTTATTCAACGTTTTGGTGTAGTAGAAACTCACCGCCAAGTTCATCGTCAGAAGGTGTGGATCCATGCCTTGTGTGTTTGCCTCCTTCACTGCTACTACCTCCGTCCCAATTTATTTGTCCTAGTTCTATTATAACCGCATAAAAAAACAAGTTATATCTTTAAATTGGTAATGAATCTTATATCCAATATGGATCTTGTTTGATAGATCTCGATTTGGTCTATAATACAATATTTTCAAAATCACCTAAAATATTATAAATTAGAAGTTATAATCAATTGAAAAGTGACACGAACTCCTAAAAGTGACAATTAAATTGGGACGGAGGGAGTATTTGCTAGGCCCTCCTACTGGTCATGCTGAGTCCATCTTGCTTGACTTTGCTCAACAAATTAGCAAGCGCATTGATTTTATTAGTTTGGTGCTTGCATAGTCTTTGATGGGCCTTGACATGGTGAAGGCCAATCCTATGGCCCAATTCTCAGGCAGTCCTTTGTTATTATAGGTGCACTCATGTTTACCGGTTTATTATTTTCCTTTACTCGCCACTCTTTTATTTTAACTCACATGTTCCCTCAACTCACAATTTCCCCTTGTTCTCTGAAGGTGTGGTTGTTTGAGAAGCTTAAGATTTGGGATGTGCCTAAGCGACTTCCTTGCGAGCCAAGCCATTGCATGAAATGGTGTGTGGCTAGACAATTTCCAATCGAGGCTGCTTGGAAAGCTTGGATGGACTCTCGCAAAGGCAACCGAATTCAGTGGGTTTGCTCTTGGTATGGAATTGAGGGTATGACTACAAGTACCATGAACCATTTCGGTGTTGCAGTGATTGGTATTACTCAAGTCACCTTCCACTTTCCTGCTCGTTTCCAGAGACAATTTGGTGCCAACCAGGCCAAAGTGTTGGGTCATCCTGAGTATGCCGCTTCCAAGATTCATGATGCCAACTTCCACCATAATTTCCTCCGTTTTTGGCCCAATAGAGGGATACAAAATGTTACTTAAGATTTTGCCGACAAGTTATCCAGTTTGTACAAGCGTTGGATGGAAAAAGACCTTTTGGAATTAAAGAGTGCAAAGAAGAGGAAGACCTAGAGATCGACAATTTGCTTATGTTTAATTGATGTTCTTTCTTCTATATTAAATTCTAGCTTTCACAGATTAAGAAACCTTAAACATGCCTTTTGTTTTCCTTACAAGAGATAATCAATGAAACGCCAGTTATTTTAATGAGTTGCCATGGATCTTTTAGTGAACATGCTTGGGATAGACCAAGAATTTGATTCTGAAAGTGGCCGAATCTCAATCTAGAGATTGACTACATATCCCATCAAGGGAATCGGGCAAAAAACGTAGTTCCAAAAATTGTTTTTCGGTTAGTGTTCACTCGGGTATTTTCCTCTCCTTTTGTGCTCATAATTTTGCCTAAACTACCCTTGCGGGTCTTTAGCCTAGTGAGCTCTTTATTTAATGCCTTAGTTTTTGCCTAAGCCGCCCTTATGGGTTTTCGACCTAGCAGGCTACTCAAATTTTTGCTTGCCCTCGCCCACACTTGGGGTTTTCGGCCCAATGAGTAGGGGTGTGCAAAAAACCCGTGCCCCGACGAACCCGACCCGAAGGGTTTCGGGCGGGGCCGAACATGTGGTTCGGTCGGGTACGGGTACATTTTTTGAAAAGAATCAGTTTTCGGTTCGGGGCTCGAGGTGCTGTTTTTTCTTACCCGACCTGACCAAAAGGCATACAATTCATATAGATTACTTCAGTTTGGTCGAACCCGACCCGACCCGACCCCAAAAAAAATAATTTCGGGCACGCGGACGGTTATTCCCACTCGTTCGGGTTCGGGGCCAAAAAAAATCAATACCCGACTAGTCGGGTCGGGTTCGGGGCCGAACTCGACCCTTCCGACCCGTGCACACCCCTACCAATGAGCATCTCTCAAGGGTAATATTTCTTCAGCTTGTCAATGTTGAAAGGTGATGCAAACTCCATTTCATCTAGATCTACATTGTATGCCACCCCTTCGGAAAGTATGCATTTGACAAAATACGGCCCTCCTCAATTTGGTCTAAACTTGCCCCTCGGATTGGAGATAGGGGGCCAAATTGCCTTGAGCACCATGTCCGCTACCTTAATATCCCTTGGCCTTACCTTCTTGTTAAATGCATGCCCAATGCGACGTTGATACCCTTGCACATGGTATAGTGTCCTTAACTTCCTTTCATCTAATAATGCCAATTCTTCATAGCAGTTTTGGACCCAGTCCTCTTCAATCATTTCAGTTTCAGCCAATATCCTTAACGATTGCAATTCCAGCTTGATAGGCAATACCACTTCCATCCCATATATTAGAGAATACGGATTCGCACCTATTGAAGTCCTTTCATTCGTGTGATGCCCCCACAGTGCTAACGATAACATCCCTGGCCAGTCCGTGTAGGTGTCGATGGTCTTCTGTAGAATCCTTTTGACATTCTTGTTTTTGCGGCTTCAACTGCTCCATTAGTCTAGGGCCGATAAGCGGATGATCGATGGTTCTGTATTCCAAACTCGATAAAAAGCTTCTTTGTTGCGCCACAAAAGTGTGACCCATTATCATAGATAAACTCACGGGGTACACCATACTGATAGATAATATTGCTGCGGATAAATTTTGCCACATGAGTGGCCTTAAGAGTGGCGTAAGAAGCTGCCTCAACTCACTTGGTGAAATAATCAATGGCCACAATGATAAACTGATGCTTGTATTTTCCTTTCGTATTTATATCGCCAATGACATCTATCCCTCAAGTGGAGAACAACTAAGGGGAAGTCATGCTATATAATTCCGTGGGAGCGATACGTAGACGATTGGCATGAGTTTGACAATTATAGCATCGACGAATGTAACCAGCGCATGTGTGGCCCACAAATCCCTTCATGTATTTCCTCCATGATTTTTAGACTTTCTTCCTTTGTCACGCATAATTGATTGGGGCGCAAATGCGTCCTTCGATATAGTGCTCCTCAGCAAACTACAAATTGAGCGGCAAGCTTTCGTAGTGCCATCTTGTCCTTCTAAGTAGACTCCAAAGGATACTCCCCCTTTTCCATGAACTTCTTCGCATCCTTGTACCATGGCTTGCCGTCATCCTCCCATTCCACAGTAAAGATGCACTCACAAGCCGGCTTCGTGCTTTGCTCGATCAGCAATGGTCGCATCTTGAAACCCAAGGGTATTTCCACTATAGAAGCTAATGTAGCGAGGGCATCCACGAATCTATTGCTTATACGTGGGGTGTGCGTGAAAGTAATTGTTGTATTTCCTTGGCCCCAATCCGAGGTATAACAAAGAGTTAGTTTCAGAGTTCTATAAACACATGAAAATTCCTGACGCAGGTATGGAACACGAACCCGGTGCTAAGCTTACTTCCAAGATTGGATGGGTTGCCATTGAGGTTACTCCGGACATCATTGTTTCTCCTCTAGAATACACCGGCTGCGAATAGGGTGAACTACCCGAGGGCGAATTTTGCTTCGGCCGGCATGATCAACCAAGCCCTTTACACGAACCCTGTTAAGGCTAGAAACCCGGCCCTCACGTGCCGGATAGATTCAAGGAGGAGTATGGGTTGGTTAATCAAGTGGTACATTTTAATCTGTATCCAAGGGATACCGAGAATAAACCATTGCCTGATTGGCCTCAGTACATCTTGGGCCAATTGATTGAATTCAAGGCAAATGTCCTTTCCCAAACAAGAATGTCATATCCATGTTCGCTAACAAAGATTTGTAAGAGGCACGGGGTTACGGGATCTAAATATGTGGCCCTTGAAAAGCTCGTCCTAGAGATCCTTAATAGCACTACATTGACAAAGAGCGTCTCCCAATCCTGAGTTTCGAGGGACGCCCCCGGCAGTAGCTACTTGACTTCCATGCCTCCGAGAAATGCCAAGAAGACCGTGTGGTGGAAAAAGCTATTTTGTGTGGACACCTCCCAAAAGTGGTATCACCACATAGATATCCTCTTTACTTGTTTCCTCTTTGTATATCAAAATCATGGAAATTCCCATGGTTAGGAATATCTCCACACGATAACAATCACCGTTAAATAGAGCCGCCACTTAGTTTATTAAAAACTAAGAAAACAAAGTAGAGATTTGCTTAGCCTTCGAACCTCGCCTTCAAATAAGGTTGAAATACCCCAAGCGTAGGGCTAGATTGTCGGTAGCATAATAAACCGGCAAAACCAAAATCGTACCACAGAGAATTCGCCAGATAGCTTAATCGGATTGAAGGTTAATATGATGGAGCACGGCATTCAAGACGGCCAACTAGGTTTTGCTTAAAACAGTGAAAGTAAAAATGGAAGAGACTAGAAACGAGTTTAATTGACTAAAAGAGGCAAGTCTAGGGATCGTTTAACCCTTGACAAAGGTCGTTACCGGTTCTCAATATAACTCAGGCGAGAGTCACGACTGCGTGCTCACGCCCAAAAAATTTAGCTTTAATGACTACGTTTATTGAAAGATGTGATTAAACGGAGGCAAACCAACTTATTTGACAAATTAATCGAACACGTTGGAGGCCATGAGCCCTCGGTGAGCCGCTAGCTAAGACCGCTTGACTAAGCGCCTTACCAAGGAGTTAACACCCCTTGTTTAGACCAAAAATAGAAGTTAAGCCCTATTCCGAAAATCATGCTTTTTAAGCCCAAAGATTCGAGAACCGAATAACAACCTTAGTCCTTGGGAAAGATTATCCCAAGTCTTAGCCAAACGACTACTCACACATACTTAAAGAACAAAGCATGCTAGAAATATGAGTCATAAGATTTAACCGATAAAATTGAAAACAAACTTGATTTTATGGAGGATCTAATCCGTACGAACAAGTTTAATGTAGGAAAAAACGATAAACAACAAAGACTTACTTGAGTTCTAAGGAAGTTACACTTGAAAAGCTTAAAAAGCTTTAATGGAGTTCCAAAGTTAAAAAGAATTAAAAGCTAATTATGAACTAGATACAAAGGAGAGAGATGAAGCCCCTATTTATACGAAATGAGTTTCTCTCTCAACAAATATCTTAAAAGTATACTAATAAAGGCAACTATTTCATAAGTGAAAAGTCCGAAAGGTAACAAAATATTTGGCCGAAGGCCGGTGGTATCGATACAGATTAAGCAAAATATCGATACCACGCTGCTAAATCAAAAATGGCCATTTCCCCATAGCAATCCCCTATCGATACAATATAATCTGTCTTCTCACGAAGCTAATGCGTATCGATAAGCAATAGGGCTATATCGATACGTGCAGCTCATCTTGAGGTCTTTAGGCCAACCTCCAAAACATAGCACCTGACGGCTCACTAACTTGCCTTGATATTTCATGCCTTCGTTCTTAGGTCCTGCTGGCAGAAGTTCCATCGGGCGTGGATTCTTGAACTCACTTGAGGGATTGGCTTGCTATCAAAACACGCCTTTTAAGGGCGTTTTACCTGAAACACTCAACAAACTACCTTACGGGAAATATTGAATAAAAGCAACAATTTATAAAACAAAACACTACAAACTACAGGCCTTAAGCACCACGATCAAGCAATCTTAGGTGCGTATCACGCCCCCCGACTTGAGCATTGCTAGCCCCTAGAAGCAAAATCAACACAAAAGAGAGAAACTAACAATCCTTCCGATAAAGCTACTTAGCACCAACTCATATCGAAACTAATTAGCAAGAGTTAAAAACAACTTAATTATTCCAAAACAACTCGCAGCCACAGATTGAGTGATCAACTAAACATTGAGTAAATTATAAACAAGTTTCCAAAATGAGTGTCAAAAGACACAAGGTGGATACGAAGCTATAATCACAAGTACGCAAAAGTAACCATATCCCACAAAAAGGTGCTCGAATTAGGCACGGAGAACAAAAAAATACCTTACTTTTTAAGTGGAGAGCACCATTAAACAGAACATAAGACTAACCAATTGAAAACTTGATCGCCGAAAGAAACATGCCACAAACTAAGTATACTAACTATCATACGATAAATCAAATTGGAAACAAGGCATACTAGAGATCTACTAAGGGCTTCAAAGCATATATTGACCGTGGTTTAATCAAAGAACGGTTAGCAAAATGGGTAGCAGCCATATACTAGCTTGGTTTTATCTACCCTTGGCCGCCACCGACACCGAACTACCAAGTCAAAAGGCCACATGCCGGCCCTAACAAAAACTTTCTAAACTACTATTTACCATTTTAACTATGAAAGATGAAAATAAGATAAACGAAGTGGGCTGTCAACCACCATGCACCCCAACCAAGTATAGGGATTTCAAACTACTCCACCACCCCTACTCCTCATTTGCAAACTCCGGCTCCCCACCAGTAAAATCATCACTGTCCTCATCCAGCTCCATTGGCAGTGGCTCATATGACTCACTGGCTTGCCCCACCCCTCGACTCACAACCCAGTCCAACTTGTGATCTATCCTCTGTTGCCTCCTCGCATTGTCTCGGGTTTCGTTCTTGATCTTCTTCAAGCATCCCATAATGGCTACCCCTTGGCAAAATAGTAACTTGTTCCAAGAAGCTGATCGGCCACCCTTTGGTGGCAAGGTAGTCAGGTACGCCCCGCGTGGAGCAACAGCAGCTGGGCGAGATTGAGAAATGCTCCGATTAAGGATGGAGCTATTGATATCACTCGGATTGAGTTTCTCATGTTGCTCAAACTTCGATGCCGGGACTTTCTGAGCAAAGCAAATAGCGGTTACCAAGCATGGAAAAAGCATCCTCGAATTGGTTGGGGCCCTTGCCTTGAAATTGATCATTTCTTGAAAAATGTACCTGGCCCAATCACACACCGCATTCGGATTCATGAAAGCATGTATCAAACCCCCCTTGTGGATATCCGGCTTGTTCTCAGTCCCCCTAGGATTGAAATTATGGTGCACTAGCTGATTAACAAGACGGTAATCATCTTTGAATCTCCCAGGCACATGAGGGAGACTCACCTCTTTAAGGTTTTTGTACAAATCCTGGACTATGGTTTCGTCCACCACATACTCATCATCCAGGTAGTTCCTATCATTAGCAAGCGGTTGGCGATAGTTCAAAACACGTGCAGTACACTCCGGGGTAACTTCTATAGAAACCGTTCCAATTTTCGAGGAAATCTTAGCATCATCCTTCCTCTCGTCCTCCTTGGATGGAATTTTCACATTCTTATAAAATTCTATGACTAGCTCTTTATTATAACCGGGGTTGGGGGCAAGGTAATAAGACAAACCTTGGTCACGGATGCGGCAAACAAACGGATTCTCGATGCCGAGGTTGTCGACGTCCACATGTCGCTCATTCTTGAAACCCCCTATTTCGGAGACCCTCTTCCCACTTCTTTTGTCCAGCTGCTCGCACCTCAGCATCCGTCCTTCTCTTAGCACGGCCTCTTTCTGGATTTGCAATCATTTCGTCCTCCTTCTCCATTTTTCGGACTATCTCCTCTGCTTGCCCAGAGGAGGACGTTGCAACCTTGCCCTTACCCTTAGCAGCCACCGTTTTTGTTCTCACCGTTGCAATAAAACCTACCAAACAGAGCAACACCCCAACCCTTGAAACAAAACACTACATGAAACAACCTGGAATGTAGCCAGAAATGCAAAAGTTTTGACAAAATCAGGTAGCCATCTAGATCATGAGAACTCAGAATTGTGCAAAGCAATTTCAGCCCCCAAAACTCAATTCAATAACAATAACAACAAGGCATTGCAATTCCAATCCTCATTACAATCAAAATTTCAAAACTCCAGGCTAGGGTTTAGGGTGGTTTCAGAATTGGGGGTTAGGGTACATGGTGAAACGGTTCCAGATGATAATGCATGGATATATATGGTGGGTATCAAGGGTTTTAAGCTATTGTGGAGAAAAAGATGGGAAATTTCATGAATATATATATATATATATATAGAGAGAGAGAGAGAGAGAGTGTGTGTGTGTGTGTGTGTGTGTGTGGATTTACCTTGTAGAAGTAGGATTTGGGTTGAAAACCTTGAAATCATCTGGAATTCCTTGAAAGCTCAAAGGTTTTACGGAAGATTATGGAGTTTTTGTGGAGATTTGGTGGAGAAAATGGTGGTTTGGGGTTAGGGTTTTCGAAGAGGGGTGGTGGATATGGAGGACAAGAGTGAGAAAAGGGTTTGAGAAGATCAAGAGGTCGGCCTGGGGTTAACTGCATATACAACTTTTAACCCATGCGTATCGATACGGCCCTTAATCTATATTGATACAATATTCTCTGTCTTCCCAGATAATCAATGCGTATTGATACAACTAATTGGAGTATCGATACGGGGAGCTTAACTCCAAAAACTAAGCCTAGCCACCCGATTGCCTACGCCGATGCCCAAAACCATTCCAAAAACACCCGAGCCTTGTATAACCCTGAGCCAGCTCATTGTAGTGCTTAAAACCAACCTTGAACCATCCACCCTAACATCCAGTTTCCTATGTATATGAGAGAGACGCGGACTTGGCTTTATTTTTAAAGGACAATGGGACTCTCTTGTGGTTTAATCAAACAAAGATTGCCTTGTATCATTTCCTATGTATGCCATTGATTCCGAAATGATTTAAAGTAGATAACGAACACAATTAGGCATGACATGAGATGAATACCTAAAATAAGAATCTAATATTCAAAACAATGGGACATGGGTCAAACTTGCTCACAACACACCTAACACCTCATTTCTCACTCTTTCCTCATGGAAACGAGTTGGAATGTACAAGTTCACCTAAAATATTTACATGACTCTTGCCAATTAAAGAACTATATGAGCAAGTGCTAAGCCGCTTAATTCCACTACTTTGTAATAACGGAAGGATTGCAACACTAAAAATGAAAATTTTAACCTAAAACAAGTTGTAGGCTTTTGTGTCACCGACTCTTTTCATCATCCGAACAGCTTCCAAGGTCGACTCCTTCGGCTCTTCCAACGGAACCACAGCTAGTCACACAGGATCATGGCCAAAGCTTTGTTGGACTAACAACTGCGACACATAATCGCACCCATGCTTATGGCTCCTGAATGCCTCAATCACTCCGACGTTAGATCCAATCCACCAAGGCTGGTGTGGTAGCACGTACACCCTGTAAAAGACTTAAGCTAGAACAACCTACTAAGAGCCAAATGACATTAGAACCTCCCGACTCGTGTTATCCAGGCACCAACAAACATATATACAAAGAAAAACATCAAAGAACACACCACCAAATTTTCACGCAGTCTTACGAGTCATACTTTTCTTCACGAGTCTCACCGATGAGGTAAGACACGGGTGGCTATACTAGACCATCAAATTTGTTACATCATGCATGAAGTAAAATTGACCGGTTGAGCAATTAAGCCCAGCGTTCCCTATGATCGAAACAAAGTGAAGCACAACAGAGCCTAGTGCCAAAGCACGGGAATATCAAGCCGCACCCAAAGACCTAAATTGCCCCCGATAGGACGTATCTGATGAGCATGGATCATTAATGGCAAACTACTATAAAGAAGGACTAATTAAAGCCCGATACAATGATGCATTGGTGAAATCTTTGAATGAGAAAAACCCAAAACATAATAAACATGCAAAGAATAGAAAAACAATATTTACAAATGTACAAATATACAAAGATTTAATACCAGAACTCGGAGCGTCCAAGTCACAGCTGGACTCCGCCAAACAATTAAGTCTAGCATCCCCTAAGATCGTAACTAGGTAGGCACAAGATAAAGCCAAGTGTGGTAGTGGAGCACGGGAATACCAAGGCCTAACCTAAGATCTATACCGCCCCCGTTGGGGCTAATCTGGAAGACGTGAGTGGTGCACTGTGAATCACTCTTATCAGAAAAGCTAATGAAAACCCTATGTCACTGATATTAAAATTGCCCTTACTAACCGGAGCTGGGCACACGATCCTTTTTTTAGTAGCGGCGTGCGGAGCTACATATACTCAAGTCAATGGAGGGTACCTTGTACCCGAGGGCCGGGTTCAACAAACAGTTAAATTTAGCGGTTACGATTTTGCTCCCCGTGCAAATAAAAGTAACACAACTATATTGATGGGCCATCCGTGTAAACTGGATCGGCCAAAACCTCATCGGGCTCTCCAATTTCAAAGCCACCAAGGAAAGGCTTAAGCCTGTGACCATTTACTTTGAAAGAGGAACCGTTGCTCATGCTTTCTACTTCTATCACCCCGTGAGAGAACAATTTTGACAACATAAGGACTGGCCCAACATGAGCGCAATTTACCGGGATGCAAATGCAACCGAGAATTATACAACAATACTTTTTGACCGGGCTCAAAGTTTTTAATCACAATGTTCTTATCATGCTTGGCTTTGAGTTTAGACTTGTAAGTACAAGAATGATCATAAGCATTGTACCTCATCTCCTCAAGTTCCATCAATTGAAGCTTGCAGCGGGCACCGGCTTTGGCCACATTGAAATTGAGCTTCTTGATTGCCCAATATGCCTTATGCTCAAGCTCCACCGGCAAGTGAGCACGCTTTTCCATAGACAAGTCGGTAGGGAGACATGCCCAAAATAGTCTTGTACGCAATACGGTACGCCCACAAAGCATCGACCAATCAAGTTGACCAATCTTTACAGGTAGGATTAACCGTCTTCTCCAAGGTATTCTTGATTTCCCAATTTGCTAATTCTGCCTGACCATTGGTTTGAGGATGATAGGCCGTTGAAACTTTGTGAATGATGGAGTACTTTCTCATGAGTGCAACAATTGATCGGTTGCAAAAGTAAGACCCTTGATCGTTGATTATAGCCCTCGGCATTCGAAATCGGGCCAATATGTACTCACGGAGAAACTCAACCACAATTTGGGCATCATTGGTGCGAGTGGGGATTGCCTCCACCCATTTGCTGACATAATCAACGGCAAGCAAAATATAAAGGTACCAGAAAGATGACAGAAACGGCCCCATGAAGTCGATTCCCCAACAATCGAACACTTCAATAATCAAGATTGGTGTAAGAGGCATCTCATTGAGTTGCGTCATACACCCCAACAATTGACACCGAGCACAACCCCGGCAAAAGTATCCTTGTACAAGTGTGGCCAATAAAATCCGCATTGCAAAATCTTGGCAGTGGTCTTCTTAAATGAGAAATGGCCACCACAAGCCTCCGTGTGGCAAAACTTGATAACACTTTGTTGCTTGGAGTCAAGTACACGCCATAGGATGAGTTGATCGGCATAATACTTGAACAGGTAAGGGTCGTCAAAAGAGAACCGTTTCACCTCTGCCAAAAACCGACGCTTCTCTTGAGTATTCCAATGAATAGGCATCAAGCCGGTAACCAAGTAGTTCACAATATCCGCATACCATGGAGTCATGGAAATTCTAAACAATTGGTCATCGGGGAAGGAGTCACCAATAGGGATATGGGAAGTGTGGTCCTCGAACTCCAAGCGAGACAAATGGTCAGCTACCACATTCTCGACACCCTTCTTATCCTTAATAGTAAGGTCAAACTCTTGTAGGAGTAAAATCCACCGAATTAGTTTTGCTTTGGCATCTTGCTTCGTAAAAAGGTACTTGAGGGCGGAATGATCAGTGTACACGGTGATCGGAGCTCCCACTAAATAAGACTGAAACTTGTCCAAAGCAAAGACTATGGCAAGTAACTCCTTCTCAGTAGTCTAATAGTTCATTTGGGCCTCATTGAGCGTCTTACTGGCATAGTAGATCACATACGGCTCTTTCCCTTGGCGTTGCCCCAAAACAGCCCGAAGGCGTAATCACTGGCGTCACACATCCGCTCGAATGGCAATTCCCAATCCGGACTCCGCACGATAGGTGGTGAAGTGAGACTCGACTTTAGCTTGGCAAAGGCAGCTTCATAAGACCGTGTCCACTCAAACGGCACATCCTTGGTGAGCAAATGGCACAACGGCCTGGCAATAGCACTGAAATCCTTTATAAAACGCCGATAGAATCCGGCATGCCCCAAGAAAGATCGGATGTCCTTTAAACACTTAGGAGTTGGAAGATTTCCAATCAAGTCAATTTTGGCCCGATCCACTTCTATGCCTTTTGAAGAAACAATGTGTCCAAGCACAATGCCTTTGGTCACCATGAAGTGGCATTTTTCCCAATTTAAAACCAAGTTCTTTTCCTTGCACCGGGCTAACACTAGCTCCAAATTAGTAAGACAAGCCTCGAAGGAGTCACAAAAAATTGAGAAGTCATCCATAAAAACTTCCATGATTTTCTCCACCATGTCGCTAAAAAGACCCATAATACACCTTAAGAAGGTACCCGGGGCGTTGCAAAGCCCAAACGGAATGGGCATGTGAATGTAGTCTTCTCTTGGTCTTCCAAGGCCACCTCAATCTGATTATATCCAGAGTACCCGTCCAAAAAATAATAAAACTTGTGGCCGGCCACTCTTTCCAAGATTTGATCTATGAAGGGAAGAGGAAAGTGGTCCTTCCTTGTACTAGCATTCAACTTCCAGTAGTCAATACACACCCTCCAACTGGTTTGAACACGCATTGGGATTAGCTCATCCTTGTCGTTCCGCACCACTGTCACCCCCGACTTTTTAGGGACCACCTGAATCGGGCTAACCCACTTCGAATCCGCTATCGGGTAAATGATGCCAACATCCAACAATTTAAGCACCTCCGCTCGCACGACATCCTTCATGATCGGGTTCAATCGCCGTTGAGGTTGGTGAGATGGCTTGACATCATCTTCAAGATAGATGTGGTGGGAGCAAATGGAGGCATCAATGCCTTTGATGTCGGCTATAGACCACCCGATGGGCTTGGGATGCTTCTGTAGCAAGGCCAACAATTTCAACTCCTGAGGTTCACTTAGGGCGGAGGAGATCACCACCATGTAGGTTTGGCCATCGCCAAGATAAGCATACTTAAGTGTATCCAGTAGCGGCTTTAGTTCGAGCGTCGGGGGTTCCACACTAGACGGAACGGCTCACTTCTCAATCGGTGGTAGCTCCTCAAATTTTGGTATCCATGGGTTTATACCAAACCCCTCCTCCTCATCTAGCAAAGAGCACAAATACGCAACTTCAGGGGCATCAAGAAAATCGGCCTCGGCGGAAGTAAGCGCCAACTCCAACTCATCATTGCAAATGAACTCGTTGACATTCTTGAACGAGTGAGTCAATCATGCTTACACCGCACACATCCTCGTCATCTCCCATTTGGCTCCCAATATGGAACATGTTGACTTGCATCTTCATGTTACCAAAACTCATATTAAGTTGGCCATCCCGGCAATGGATCATGGCATCGGATGTTGCTAAGAAAGGACAACCGAGAATAATTGGAACAGACGCTTGAGCCGCCGGTACTGAACACGTATCTAGAACCATGAAATCGACCGGGTACATAAATTGGTCAACTTGAACAAGCACATCTTCCACCATCCCTTTCAGAACTCGGATACTCCTATTAGCCAATTGTAAAGTTACCCATGTCGGCTTCATTTCACCCAACCCGAGTTGTTCATACACTGAAAACGGTAGGAGATTCACGCTCGCACCCAAATCGAGGAGAGCTTTCTCAACAACCTTACCCCCAATGGTGATGGATATCGTCGGACACCCCGGATCATTATACTTGGGCAGCAGGGTTGACTGAAAGAGAGAGCTCACTTGCTCGGTTAAGAACACCTTCTTTTGCACTTGGAGCTTGCGTTTATGAGTACACAAGTCCTTCAAAAATTTGGCGTAAGATGGAATTTGTTTAATAGCATCGAGCAAAGGAAGGTTAACGGTCACTTTCTTAAGCACTTCATAGATATCTGTATTCAGATTTGACTTGGTTGTCGTCCTTAGCCGGTTAGGGTATGGAGCGGGAACAGTGAAAGCTTGCGGGACATCGCTCTCCTTTACTTTTCCTTTCTAATCTTCTGTTGGAATTGGCTTGGGAGATTCCCCATTTCATAATGTCGACTTGGATGGTGTCGGAAAAGGTAGCAAGGTTGGCGTGACTGGCAGTTCCACCTGAGCTTTATCAATGGTTTTCCCACTTCGTAAAGAAATAATGGCCTTGGCTTGCTCAGGGAACGGCACCGAAGAGCTACCAAGCAAATGTTGACCTTGTGGGTTTGCCCAAGGTTGAGTAGGAAGCTTCCCTTTCTCTTGTTGTAGGACTCCAATTGCCGTAGTCAATTTACCCATTTGATTCATTAGATCATTCATGGCTTGAGCAGTCTGCTCATTGGTGGTCGTTTGCATATGACAGAATGCATTCATTGTATCCTCTAAAGAACGTCGCGGAGGAGGTGCTTGTTGTTGGAATTGATTTGGCCCTTGAAATTGACCCGATGGTATGAATCCCGGCAGGCCTTGGATTGCAGGAAAATGGGGTGGACCTTGGAGTTGAGGTTGTCGCCAAGTTTGGTTATGAACGGGAGGAGCTTGTAAAGTCGATGAAGATCCCGCTTCATTCTAATTACTCCAACGGAAAGCCAGATTAGACCGCAATCCCAAATTGTAAGTATTGGAATACGGATCCCAACATTGGTTCAATGCACACACCTCTTCCGTAGGAAGCTGACTATAGTGGTGTCGGATAGCAGGGATAGTATGGCAATTATCAGTCGAATGACCCACGGTTTCGCATATGACGCACACTTCCTCCACCTATTGAACTTCCTTTACTTCCTTTACTTAGGCTGAGTCTACTTTCATTTTATCCAACTTCAATGATAATTCATCTAGCCTTGTCTCAAGTCCATTATGCTCGCTAATCAAAAACTTGCCGGAACCTCTTGGAACTTGATTTGTCATTGCTTGCTCACCCGGATATATGTACTGCCAAGTTTGAGCCCTTTCTGCCAAGGCGTCCAAGAACTCCCATGTGGCATCAGGATCCTTTCCCATGAAATCACCACTTCCCATCGTGTCAAGAAGTTGCTTGGCATTATGATCGCAACCCAAATAGAAGTGGTTAATGACCCGGTACATGGGAAGATTGTGATGCGGGATAGCTACCTGTACATCCTTGTACCGCTCCCAATACTTGTAAAGACCTCCCCATCTTTTTGACTGAAGTTCTGAATTTGGTCCATGAGAAGCTTGGTACGGCTAACCAGGAAAAACTTCATAGTAAACACGTCCTGCACTTCCCTCCAAGTTCGTAAATATTGAGGTTTCAAAGAATGAAACCACTGCTTGGCTTTATCCTTGAGTGAGAACGAAAACAACTTCAAATGAGCTTGGTCTAACAGCCCCGGGCCTATCACAAATGTGCCAACGGTAGTCTCAAATTCTCGAATATGAACAAAAGGGTCTTCAAGTTCATGCCCCCGAAACTCAGGTATCACCCGATGATATTCTGGCTTGAAAGCAAATGCATTGGCGGCAGTGCAATTTGGTACCACTATTGGAGAAACATGCGGTTCTCTTTTTGGAGTTAGGTAATCACGCAAAGTACGGGTGTAACGCCCCTAATTTTAGGTACGTTAATGAAATAATTTATTACAGAAATAAACGAGTCACTGCTCATTATTACAAAACGGCTCTCATAGGAGCATTTGAAATTCAAAAGACAACAAAAAGGGAACTAAGTCCTATTCTACGGCTCCTCTTGTTCCTCCAACCTAGCGAGTTCTTCGGCTCCGTACGCCTCCAAGGTGAATAGCTCGCCCTGTTCATCTATCAAATCTGACATATTATACCGGCGTCGCCACCCATATAATATGCCAGGGTCACCAAAAAGGCAACACCATGAGCTACGAAAGCTCAATAGTATAATCCTACTACTAGCATCGATTTCCACATGAT
>BPLS01000261.1:175204-199637 GCA_019656275.1 Rhododendron kiyosumense
TAACTATGCACTTTTGATTAAAATAATAGTACTTTCCCATGTGATTATAAAAAATGATTAAATTAATGATCCAATAGTACTTTGAAAGATTTACTCTATTGACCAATGGATAAAACTTCCCCTAACATCTATCATCCAATGAATAATAGCTATTAGGCCACATAAAATAATAAAATAATCAAAAAGTACATTAAAGTAAGTATACTTTTTAATATAAACAAATGGGATTCTATTACCCAATGGATAATAGTTTCCCTAACCATTATTGTCCAATGGACAAAGAAATAAACCAATTTGACTAAAAGAAAATGAATATTAAAATTTAAAGTTTAGGGTTCAAAAGGGTCAAAAGTTCCAACGAGGGGCAAAACGGTCATTTTGCCAAAACTAGGTGACTTTTCGGTTTAGTTACTCTAACCGGATGGTTAGATGCTAACTAGGCTTGCTAAGTAGGACTAAAGTGCAAGAAATGAAACTTAAGGGGTCAAAGTGCAATTATGACAATTTACAAGAATTAAAGTAATTTAAGCAATTAAAATTAATAACTCGAATAATAAAAATAACTTTTTATTCATTTAAATTCAGAGTTATTACAACGGGCTGCCGGTTGATCTGCCATTGGCCTTAATGGAGGTGATAACTCGCAGGGTGGAGAATATTCCTGAATGAGATGCCGAGCCCTTGGAGGAGAAGTAGACCTATGCAGCTGATTCGATAAAGGGCTACGATAGATGTTAAGCATACGCCCTACACAAATCTAGTTAACAGACTAAAGGGGCTAGGCCGCCGCCTCGTTCTCAAACAATCACGTGTGGTTATGCCACCACCACGGCTATATACACAATAATAACAGTAAAAAGGCAATTGATGCTTAATTTAGCTTCATTAAATCTCAAGTCGAATTGGTGGCTCAGTTAGACGTATCCACTAAATTGAGTTCAAACTACACAAAAGGAAAATAAATGGAGTACTTATAGTCGTTTGTCGATCTTCCAAATAAGCTATATAAAGAAAATCCCCGGCATCGGCGCCAAAAATGCTTAGCCTCCGAACCTTGCCTTCAAATAAGGTTGAAATACCCCAAGCGTAGGCCTAGGTTGTCGGTAGCATAATAAACCGGTAAGACTGGGATCATACCACAAGGAATTCGCAAGATAGCTTAATCGGATTGAAGGTTAATATGATGGAGTACGGCGTTCAAGACGGCCAACTAGGTTTTGCTTAAAATAGTGAAAGTAAAAACGGAAAAGACTAGAAACGAATTTAATTGACTAAAAGAGGCAAGTCTAGGGTCGTTACCGGTTCTTAATATAACTCACGCAAGAGTCATGACCGTGTGCTCATGCCCAAAAAATTTAGCTTTAACGACTACGTTTATTGAAAGATGTGATTAAATGGAGGCGAACCAACTTGTTTGACAAATTAATCGAACACATAGGAGGCCACGAGGCCTCAGTGAGCCGCTAGCCAAGACCGCTTGACTAAGCGCCTTACCAAGGAGTTAACACCCCTTGTTTAGACCAAAAATGTAAGTTAAGCCCTATTCCGAAAATCATGCTTTTTAAGCCCAAAGATTCGAGAACCGAATAACAACCTTAGTCCTCGGGAAAGATAATCCCGAGACTTAGCCAAATGACTACTCACACATACTTAAAGAACAAAGCATGCTAGAAATATGAGCCATAAGATTTAACCGATAAAATCGAAAACAAACTTGATTTTATAGAGGATCTAATCCGTATGAACAACTTTAATAAGCGAGAAAACGATAAATGACAAAGACTTACTTGAGTTCTAAGGAAGTTACACTTGAAAAGCTTAAAAAGCTTTAATGGAGTTCCAAAGTTAAAAAGACTTAAAAGCTAATTATGAACTAGATACAAAGGAGAGAGATGAAGCCCCTATTTATACAAAATGAGTTTCTCTCTTAACAAATATCTAAAAAGTATACTAATAAAGGCAACTATTCCACAAGTGAAAAGTCCAAAAGGTAACAAAATATCTGGCCGAAGGCTGGTGGTATCGATACGGATTAAGCAAAATATCGATACCACACTGCTAAATAAAAAAGGGCCATTTCCCCGTAGCAATCCCGTATCAATATGGGTTAAGACCGTATCGATACAATATAATCTGTCTTCCCATGAAGCTAATGCATATCGATACCGGCTCATATCATTCAACATAAGACTAATGTTTGCTTTATTTAATCCGACAAAAAATAAACCAGTTATTAAGCCTTTAAATAGTTAATAAGGTGAGCCAGGACAGTAAATAAATCATATGCATCCATTAGATAAAAACAAAAAATTATCTCAGCATATGGATTTCACGGCCGTGGGATCCCACTGGATTGATATACCAGTCATGGGAACAATGTCCCAATCGATATTTTTCCTCACACCAGAATACGAATAATTAATAGAAAATCAAAAAATTATGATTATGATACCGAAAAGAAAAAGATTTTACCATAGGCCCTTGGGCCTCACCACCTCGATCCCTCAGTGCACAATTGCTTCGGATTGAGGGTAATTCACTGACTTGCTTCTCAAAATCCTAAGATTAGGGTTTGTACTTCTAGGTTTGATCGCTCAAATTGTGGCTGCTCACGAAGGTTTAGGGCTTTTGTAGAGGGAGTATGAGAGGCAATTTCTACAGAGTTTCGTAGCTAGAGATGAACGAATTTTATATCAATTTCGGAACCCTAAGGCCTCTTTGTATAGGCATGGGATGACTCACTACGGCCAATCACAATGTGTGAATCAACATGGAAGTATAGGGCAACAAGACCTCTGTATGGGAAATATTTTCGTAGCCCCAAAGTCTCGCTTCGTGGTTGCTAGGGTTCGAGCTTGGATCAAATAGGATAGAACATTCCGGAATTCTAGGCAAAATGATCTAGCGGCCAAGGAATGCATCTCACGGGTGAGGAACCAATCTCTCGGGGAGATTTTCAAACACCATATTCCACGGGTGAAAGAAAGAAGCACATCAATCTAGCGGCCAATAGATCAATTCAACTTAAAAGTTGTATTTCTATCTAGAAAGGTTTTTTGGCTCTAGATTGGGTCCTCTAACTAAAAGTACTCACAAAAGTCCTCAGGTTTACGAGAAGTCAATCAACAATCACTTTATCCTATTCATCATCGAAATGGTCCCCAATGTGGGACTTGAAATACTTGTTAGGCCAAATTGAGGTGTCTACATTTTGCCAAAACATAGCGATCACTGGGAGCATTAAGAAGCTCAAGAAGGAGATTCGAGAGAATGCCCGACGGCAAGCAAGAATGGATCACCGGATGGAGTGGTCTTCGTGCCGAACGTGTAAACACTGGATTTTGCCCCACCCCTATTTTACTATCTTAGCAAGTAGGAATGTCAGTGCCTAGCATGATGACATAGTCAACCAGCAAAGGAACACTAGGTTCCCCAACGGATGCAAAACGGTGCCGAATCGACCAACTTGTTCCCCAGGGAGTCAAAGTGGTCATTTGGTATGATGAGAATCCCAAGACATCTGTATGTGCATAGCCTAGCAATGAGGCATGCCATTTCTGGACTGAGAATGGTCCCTTTCCCAGGTGACAGTCCAAAAGTGGGTCCTAGAGACCTTAACTATGCCCGAAAAGCCAACATATACTTGATGATATCCAAACCAAGATCGGCACCATTGGATGTGCCTATTCTAACATTCTAAGGCAACTTGCCAAGTTTCGTCACAATCTGTTGACATTTCACCGTTAGATCATCATCGAACCTTTACTAGCTATCAGTACAACAACCGATTTGACCCAGGAAGTCTTGATCGGGAAAAATCATCTCCATACCATTTCAACCATCACACATGGCAATGTTATGGTATTCTAAGCTCTCTGGTCAAGTTTCGTGCGAAATAGAGCTTGTTTGATATTTCTGCGCGTACCGAACTTTCCGAAGAAGGCAATATTTGTTTTCGAACTCTAGGACCAAAATTTCTTGGTCTAAACCATCTACTAGCTCATTCTCATGAATTTGAACCTCTTTGCAAGATCTTAGGTCAATTGGAGCTCGTTTGGTCTTCTGATCGCCTGTATCACAAAAAGACGAATGAGAACCAAGCGATCCCTTTTCTCATCGATCCGACCGTAATCTTGAAAAACGTATGTCTCCACAACGTTCGGAACTCCTTAAAACCTTGGGATGGTCACCCTGATCGAATTTGAATCAAACTTTTCTGCAGGCGAACACACGAAGCAATGCATTGAAACGTCAAACCAGAGCAAACATGGGTGATTGGCCGCGAGAGGGCCACATCACCTCCAAAGGGGTGCCTCATGCAAGGCTTCAACCCCCATCCCCTCCCCCCCCCCCCCCCCCCACACACACACACACACACACACTCAATTGTATATAAATAGGGGGTCCAAGCCCTCCTTCAAAATTACCCCTCCACCTTCTATTGAAATTTTTGGACTATGGCTTCTTGCTTGAAATCCTTGAAGATTTCTCTCTTGTCAACTCTTAGAGCCTTGGAATATGGAGAAGCCCTGCCCAAGTAAAAACCCAAGCTAGCAATTGCCTAACTCAAGCAAAGCCCAGGAGGGACTTGTTTTTCCCTGGCTAAGGGGTTAGGTTTTCTGCCAGCACTGCGCGGGAGTAGTGCTTGAATTCTGCAGCTACCTCTTCGATTTTCAAGGTCACGGTGAAGCTCTGCATGGAATTTCGCAGAAATTCTCCCATTCTCAAGGTCTTGCAGAAGCTCTACTTATTTTTCGGTAGAAATTCCCCAATTCTCAAGGTCCTGCGGAAGCACTACAAAAATTTTGCCATAAATAGCTTGATCATCCGAAATACTGCCAAAATACTGCTCGATTCCAACCAGCACTTTATCTCTCTAGCATAGCCAAAGCTTTGTTTGGATTTCTAGAGATTTATTTTCTCTCAATTCCTATTCTCGGGTTACCACTGAGAGTCTATAAGTAACTTTTAGTTTTCGTCTTTACTTCGGTTGTTTACTTTATAGCCTTGTAACTAGGTAGCTGGATAGAAGAAATCCACGTTCCTACACAGTATTCGAGCGCACCCTTCTGAGCTGGCAATGGTGTACCTGTGTGGAGTGTCAGATTAGGAGAAAAAGACAAAAAAGAGACTTGTCGAAACTACGACTGATTTGATTTCTCCCATGACCGGAGATACGTAGACGCTCGATAAGGGCTCGGTCATAATCCATCCGACTCTCACTTCACTTTACCATCTTACGCCCCACTTGTTTGAACTACATTTGACCTAACTTTTCTTTTGCCTCGAAATACGTAGGCGATCCCATAAGGGTCTCAGTCGGAATCTATCCAACTCTTTTCCTAAGTCGTCGTTTCACAAACTTGAATTTGGCATCCTCAAAGGTTCACCTTGAAGGCACCTCCAATTACCATTTTGCCCCTCGAAGGGCCACATTTAAAAAAAAAGGGACAAAATATCCTTCCCCCTAAGCGGAGAAGTTGAAATTACCATTTTACCCCTCGCAGGGTTATATCTAAATACTATCTTTCTAAAAGACGGTAAAACACCTCACTTTAAACTGAGTTGTAACTATCGCATTTTACCTTTCTACCCTTCCCAAGCATTGGTCAACTTTTTTGGGCCCCGGGTTGACTTTTCCTAAAAAATCACAAAAATGATAATAAAATCCAACAAGGCGGCCTCGTTGCTCCTTTTGCCTTTTTACCCTTCCCGCCTCGATTGATTTTTTTCAGGTCCCAGGTTGACTTTTTTAAGAAAATCACAAAAATGATAATAAAATTCAACAAGGGCGGTCTCGTTGCTTAAATTACCTTTTTACCCTTCTCGGGCCCTAGGACAACTTTTTTCCAAATTTTCACCAAATCATTTTCTTAACCTTACTAAGGGATTTTTCCCTCTCACCGTTTTACCCATTTGGGCCCGGTTGACTTTTTCTTCGCCCCGATTGACTTTTTCCCAAATTTTCACCTAAACATTGTTTTAATCCAATAAAGCCATTTTCAGCGCCAAATTACCATTTTACCGCTCTGGGCCCCGGTCAACTTTTACTGGGCCTTGGTTGCCCTTCTTACCAAAACTTCACCAAATCAATGTCTTCCCCCCAAGAGGTCGTTTTTACCATCAAATTACCTTTTTAGCCCTCCCGGCCCTAATGGACTATTTTTTTGGTCTGGGTTGACTTTTTCAGAATTTTCACCGTAAACCCATTTTCAACCAAATAATCCTTTTCCAGGCTTGCAATAAGCCCCTTTCATCCCCTGCGGCCTGCTAATAGCCATTTTCTTTCTTAAACCCTAAACTACGTACACTTGATTTCTCCCGCTTTGGAGATATGTAGGCAGCCTTTCGACCGAGCTCAGTCCACTGTTCACCCTTTTGAAAAAGGTCATTTTCTATAATAAGCATGAGTATGAATAAATCTGTAAAATGACAAACATAATGTCCTTCTATTTCATTTTTATCCGAAAACAACTCATCTTTATTGGATGTTCAAAGAAGCGAGTACCGCAAGGGCGGCATAGGGTGCTTGGCTTCCCTACACATAACAGTGAATTACCGAACCCTTTCTTTTCTAACCTCGCAGACCTAAAACCTTTTCCTAAAAAGTAAAAGGGAGTCACTCTTTTCTAAAAACTGGGTTTTCTGGCCCAAAGTTCTTTTTCCAAAATACATGAACTATTCTTCGGATATTCAAAAGGTGACCAGGCACACCTAAACTCCATGCCCGGTGGCTACTCTAAGTTATTTTCTAAACCCCTTGTGGCCTGAACTACAGCGAGACCTGTTCTCTTTTCCCTGGAGATACGTAGGCAGCTTGAGCAAAGCTTGGTCCCTTTTTAAAGTAAAATCCCCCTCATTTTCTAAAATTCAAATCCTTTTTCTAAAATATCTGAAGCCCTTTTATAGAACACGAAACTCCTCCTTTTCCCTTCTTTTTCAAAAATCCATGTCGCAATCCATAGGAACTAGATTAATTATCTCCCGACAGTTTCCCTCTCGCTCGCACCCTTTGTTCTTCCCTATAGGGAAAGAGAAGTTGAGCGAAGACACTCGACCGCCGTAGGGGTGAGGGGGGTAAAATCCAGGGAGCGACAAATCCCTCTAGTGAGCCCTTTTCACCACTACCTATTGTGGAAAAGGAAGATAGCGATGATTTTGCCAGTGAGGAGCCGGAGTCGGGAGATAAGGAGTGAGAGTGAGGAGAAGGAGTAGACGGAGGTCGTTGTGGACACCCCAATTTCGCCTAACGATTATTTCAAGTCCCACCTTGGGGACCATCCTGATGACGATATGGATACAGTGATTGCTGATTGACTTCTCGTGAACCCATAGACTTATGACGAGTACTTTTAGCCATTAAGAGGACCCAATCCAAAGCCAAACCACCTTTCAGACAGAAATATAGTATCCCAGGAAAATCCATCTTTCAGCTGTAATATTGATCTCACGGCCTCAACTTCATTCTTTCACCCGTGAAATATGTTGCTGGAAAATCTCTCTGAGAGAATGATTCCTCGGCAGCTAGATCAATTCTTCGGCCACCTAATCTATTCCTCGGCCGCTAACTGGCCACTTGATCATCCATTTTCCAAATTCTGGAATGTTCTATCATACGTTTGATCCGTTCACAAAACCCTAGCAGCCAAATCCCAATGCGTTCGGGCTATGTAAAGAGATTACCATGAAGAGTTAGAATCACCCTACAATTTCAATTTTGATCGTGCATTGTGATTGGTTGGATTGAGTCACCCCCATGCCTAAATAAAGGGCCCTTGGGGCTCCGAAAATATACACAATTCATAAGTTCATTCACCCCATCTAGCCACAAAAACTTGCCAATATACTCTCTCATATCCCATCTATAAAAGCCCTAACCTCCCGAAGGCAGCCGCAATCTGACAATCAAACCTTGAAGTACAAACCCTAACCCTAGGATTTTTTAGAAGAAAATTAGTCATTCATCCTTAATCCGAAGCAATCAAACAACTGAGGGATCAAGGTGGTGAGGCCCAAGGGCTTGTGGTTTGATTTAATTTCATTTTTTATACATTAATCATAGCATTCAGATTTTCTGCTAAACTTTTAGTCTGGTGTGAGGAAGATCATCGGCTGTGTCTTCGATCCTTCGGCCGATACATCGATCTAGAAGGATCCTTCGGCTGTGGTATCCATTCTCTGGGATAGTTTTTGCTTTCTGTTTTGATGCATGCTTTCAATTAACGTACTGGCTCACCATATCAACTGTTAAAGGCTAATAAATAGATTATGTTGTTTAGAATTAAATAAAGCAAATATTAATCATATGTTGAATGATTATGGGCCAGTGACACGACTAGGCAAAGAGAGGTGCCTAACACCTTCCCCTTATTGTACTCTTGGCTCCCATACCCGAAATCGCTTTCTTTTTCCTAGTTTTTATAAATTAGGTGGCGACTCTATTTTAATGATAACCATTATCGTGTGGCGAGATTCCTAGCCATGGGAATATCCACAATCTTGGTTTATGAAGTGGAACCAAACTTCAACGATTAATCTGTATGGTGATGGCCCGCTTTGGAAGGTGTCTACAGTTTTTGGCGACTCCGCTAGGGACTTGAGGGCCATAACCAGAAAGTTCGACATAAGACTAATACATGTTTTATATAATTCTTCTATCATTTGCATCGAGCGGGCAACCTCGTTGAGTTCACCTAATATCCTGGCATGTCACAGGCTATGTTAGGGGTTCTAGCAAACTCCATAGTCACTTGTACCTAGTGGTATATCAAAAAAGGAATAATCCGATTATTGCCTATGATGGCTGGTGAAAGGACTGGTGCCCTTTTGACAACGGAGCACCTTTGAGACTACCCAAACCTTACATGTGTTTGAAAGCCATAGAACTTATCAAGATAAGACAAGAACCCGCAGGTTAAGGAATTTTTTTGCATTTTGCTTTGAAGTTCTTCCTCACACCTTGTATCATTTATTGTAACACCTCTTTCTGTCTGAAAAGGTTGGGATTTTTAGCCCAAATCCTAACCCTATACGGCCAAGTACTGAATTACAGGTATTTTACTTTAAAGCAGGCATGATAGGTAAGCCAATAAAGCAATCACAACCAATTTTATACTCTTACAACATCCGAAGTCACACCAAACAGAGGTCTTTGCAGCCGTCTCTTCTATTACCTTCACCTGTCAAAACGCCTTCACCGCAACAATCCCAATCACTTCCGGGGACTTTGCGGTCATCTTCTCAGCGAACCCAATCATCTACCAATCCCCAAGCTTCACCAAACTATCCTCCCACTCCCATTTCAAGAATGGTAGACAATGACGCCACTATTGCCAATCTCCAAGCTCAAATCGCTATTTTGCTAGCCGAGAAAGTAGCAAGAGATGTTGAGGATGAAGAAGACTCGAAAGAAGATGAGAATCACCTTAAAGTGGTAACAAAAGAAAATCTAGAATTAGCTAAGCAAGTCAAGGAGATCAAACATGTTTTGGCCTGTTCACAAGGGGACCAAATTCTAGATTTTGAAGGACTTTGCCTTTTTCCAAACTCTCAATTACCCAAGAGATTCAAAATGCCAAACATCGAGAAATTCAATGAAATTGGTAACCCTACCAGCCATGTCCGCCATGTTATCAACACCCTGAAACAATGGGCCTGAATGATGAGCTCATTGCTCAGTTATTTCAAAGGACTCTCACTGGAAGCGCTCTTGATTGGTTTCTCACTCTGGAATTTGTGCACTATCAAATTTAGCCAAAAATTGCCAATGCTTTTGTTAAGCAATATGCATACATTGTCCAAATTGAGTTAACCACCCGAGATTTGGAAATGACTAAGCAGGAGTCGAGCGAATATTTTGTCACTTTTGTGGCTAGATGGAAAGAAAAGGCTGCCAAAATGAAGAACCGTCTCTCCGAGGAAGATCAAGTGAGAATAGTTGTCAAGAATCTATAGCCTAAGTATCTGAAGCATATCTACACTCAAGCTACAACCGATTTCAAGCGCTTACATGCTACTGGGCTACAGATTGAAGAAATGATCAAACTGGGACTCATTGGAAAAGAGGAAGCTTCTCCACCTAAGTAATCCTTCCCAAGTTGTACATCTCATGCTTCCTGTGGGCTACATGCCCCGGAAAAATTCCCCATCTAACTTTTTGTATTTTAGTGTTACAAAAAAGAGGGAAATGGTTGGTTCGTTTGAGAGTCGCCACCCGGGTTTTGAAAAGGATTAACCCCGATAAACTGTATTTGAGAAAAATGTGACTCTTTTGCCTTTTTAAAAGGTTTTGGTCAAAACATAAAGAGTTTTGGTTTCGGGAGCCAGGTTACGAGGGGGGAAGGTTTTATTTGGAAAAGCACCCCCCACGCCCGATAAAATCGGTCTCTTCTAATATTTGTGGGACTTAAAATCATTTTATTCCTTAACTTTTAATGCCACATAAACAATTATATCACGTAAACAGTTTGAATTGCAGAAAATATAAACACAAACAGGCATACTTTCGAATTTAAATAGCTAATAACAAAAAGCTAACAGGCATGCTGCAAATATCCAATTAATTGCAGAAAATAACTTAGAACAACACTCTATCCCACGAAACACTACACCGCATGGCGGAAAAGTGTGCCGTACGGTACATGGGTTTGTGGTTACCTTTGCACATAAGTAGCTATAGATATAAAACAGTTTATACCAAGAACAGATGCTGATAAGCATGCTTGCATATGAATACCTAATTAAAGGAGAAAACAGGGGATTTTATTCCACAATGGCCACCGCCGTACAGTAGAAGATGAACCGTACGGTACATGATCTTGTAATCAGTAGCTTAGAATGAACTAACAGGGCATTTAGAGACCTATACAAGCATGTAAGCTTATGTATTAAGTGAACGATATGTCGAAACGTGCTTCATAACTGATACAATTTCATGAATTTAACTAATATGGCATGTGTCATCTAAAACAAAACATGAATTGGCATGATATCTTATATCAGGCATGAGATGTCATATCAAATTAGAAGAAGAAAATAAGTAGCGAACGAGAGACTGTTTCCCTGAAATCTCTACCCTACGGCAGTACTATGTACCGCACGGTGGAGAGTAATGGGATTCCAATTTTAATTTCATGCAGTATTTGAACTATTTAGGCCCAGGGGTGGTATTAGGAACTAGCTTGAACCTATTGGTTCCCCTCAGATTACAGAGACAAGTATTGGATAAAAGATTTATACCTCCTAGAGCGAAACCTTTTCTTTGGAAATCTGTGACAATTGCAAAGTCTTTTGGCATGAGCTTGAACAAATTTGTGGACTTTAGTATACTGTGATGACGAGGTGTGAGACCTAAACTGTGGGTTGCCTTCGAAGGATGATTTTTGGATTTGGCTTTTGAAAGAGGATGATGCTTTTGGCGTTTGAAAGAGGTATGAAAACAAGTATGAATTTTTCCAAGCATTTTGGAACTGTATTTGATTGCAAAAATTGTTTTTCTCTATTTTTCTACAAAGAAAAATGTTCTCTCTCTCTCTCTCTCTCTCTCTCTCTCTCTCTCTCTCTCTCTCTCTCTCTCTTTTCTTCAAAAAATGTTATGTCCTTGTCTAACAACATGGGGAGGTGTTTATAGAACAAAACTAGCTTGGATATCAAGAAATGTTGGCTTGAAAGCCAAGCACTTCAGTCTACAACTGATTACCGCCTTCCTGACATTTTTGACCAAAAAATGGTCCACCGTACGGCACTAAATATCCACCGTACGGCACATCCCGACCGATTTAAGTTAAGGCGGTTAAAAACTCTACCGTAGGGTAGAAATATGTCCACTGTACGGCATAGTTGACCACCATATGGCACAGTTGACCGTCGTACGGTACAGTGACTGCTCAACAGGCCAAACTTCGAATGGCCGCCCCGGACACTCCTGAACTCTGTTTTAGGTGTTCTTTGTACCGTTGGAAAGCTCGTTAAGTCTATTTTCTAACCCAAATGGTTTAGATAAAAATAATTTTGTACATCAAAAGATATGACGATTTTACCCTCAGGTAGTCGAAAAAGAAGTCGTTTTAGGTAAAATCCTTGTATCTCCCTCATTTCAAATCGGATTAAGGCTTATTATGTATCGATAAAGAGGGTTTTGAATGTACTAAAAGATGGTGGAATCCAAAAATAAAAATATGGAAGTTTGGTTTATGAAAAAATAGGCTGAAAGCAGACTAAACCGAAGACCGTGGGTGCCATGATGGCCAAAACACGTACTCACTCATTTTAAGTGTCATTTGGCACTTTCATCCTCACTCCTTTGAGTACAAAGAGCTTTATTTGAAGCTTTCAAGGAATGTTTTATTATTGGAAAGCTTATCTGCCACTTGTGTGCGGTTTTCAAAAGACAGCGCTCCAAAAGGTTTATATCAATGCAAAGGTTTAAATCATACTTTGTTTATCATCATTGGGGACTTAAAAGTTATCCGGGATTTTCAAATTGGTGTGTCTACAGGTGCCCCTCTTTGACGAGACTTGATTACCGCTGTATGGTTCAAGTCTCGTTAAAGACATAGACCACCCAATTTGGTCGTCGAGGTACCTTTTAAGTAAATGCATTTAAAATTCAACATATGGAAACGTGTGGTCGCGCCCTTTCGAGCTGCCTACGTACCCTTTTGTAAGGATCAGACCTGCGTAGTTCGTGGGGGCAAATGCGATGCATGATATGCAAACATGGTACGGGTAATATAACAAAACAATCCTATCAAGGATAGCAATGTAGACCTAGCAAGGCTTTTTACACTATTTGAGGGTAATTTTAAAGATGATTGAAGATGTTGAGGATAAGAACTCAACAAAGTATCTCAAAGGCGGTTATTGGGGGTACGATCTCAATGAACCATTGGAAATATGGTTGTCAAGGGTGAGACCTTAACAAGCCATGATAGAAGATTGCTGAGGATAAGAACTCAACAAGCTATTGGAAAACCGGTTATTGAGGGTACGACCTCAATGAACCATTGGAAATATAGTTGTCAATGGTGAGACCTTAACAAGCCATGATAGAAGATTGCTGGAGATAAGAACTCAACAAGCTATTTGAAAGGCAGTTATTGAGGGTATGACCTCAATGAAACATTGGATATATGGTTGTCAAGGGTGAGACCTTAACAAGCCATGATAGAAGATTGCTGAGGATAAGAACTCATCAAGCTATTTGAAAGGCGGTTATTGAGGGTACGACCTCAATGAAACATTGGAAATATGGTTGTCATGGGTGAGATGTCACGCCCTCGATTTTTAACATAATTTAATATCTCATTTCGATAAAAGATCTTCGCATAAGGTAAATAATACCCCAAAATGATTTCCCACCTGTTTAATTTACAAACCAAGTTCCGAAGTTTAAAGAATTACAACCTTGGCACCACGGCCCAAATTAGCTTAAACACAAGCATGAGTGTTTGGAAAATTACAAAACTTAAGTCAAAAGATAACCCAAAAGTGAGTTAGTTACAAAGTCATCTTTACCCAAAAGTAAGTCTATTACATAGATGAGAGAGTAACTAAGTCAAATTAGCTTCCAAAAATCTTCGTGTCCAATCACACCATAGCATGCAATCTACTGCCCAGCATTTAGACCTGAAAAGAAGGATTTTGTTGAGCTACATTAACCCAGTAGGAAAATCTATACTCAAACTATATGTAAATGCGATGAAACATGCAACTAGAGCGAATGAATTCCAACAAACGAACGTAAAATACAAGAGTTACCACTATGAACAGACGGACTAAGACTGGAAACTCCTGGACGTCCCACTAATGTTCTTAACCATTCAAACATCAACTGTCTAACCATCTAATAGCTTTTTGAATGAATACCACGTCAACTTCCTCAACTCATACCATTCACCATGGGACTTCATTTAATAAAACTTTAAATTTTGATTTCCAAAACAATCTTAGGGAAAACTCAAGACCACTTTGGGATGCCGAAATCCATTGATTTGTGCCCAAATACCAGATCCGTTGATTCGCTCAAGAATACCGGAGGATTTTTATCAAAAATCCTCTTTTCAAAACAAAGTTTCTTTCTTTAATAAAACCTCAATAGAGTCAACCTTTTATTCTCTTTTTCAGAAGCCACAATCTTAGTCAACAAACAAACCAAACATCAACATAAACTTCTACAGTCAACCATAATTTTCTTCATCAAGCGAGACATTCAACTCTTACCACCCCTTGCGTCACATTGAATTCTCTCCACCTGGGTTTCCGCATTACCACACCTTGCGTTGCGGGCCCTTTAGAGTCTCCGCATTACCACACCTTGTGTTGCAGGACCCTCAATTCAAAATTTACAATTCACGTAAACATAAAAGCATTATCAAACCGTTTATAAGCAGACGTCACTTTCCAAGTCACATTCGTTCTTATATCATTACAACAATGTATACAAACTCATAAGCACACCCCATTGCACATTGATAAATACTTTAAGTCCACGTTGTTCCTCTAAATCTATTACATCGCCCTATGCTACGTACTGGATCCACAACGACCCCATGACACCACTGGCTAGTTTCGAAACGAGAATCTTATAGAACGAGTGTCAAAGGAACATAGGAGGATCAACAAGATGAAGCACGATAATACGAGTTAACTATTCTCTTCCGGACCACTAGGCAAATCCCTATCGACCAACCATGCACCCTACGATATACTTTATAACCGACGATATTCAATAACAACTCCACGGTACGTCCGTCAATCCACCAATCACTACGTCATGCTATAGCACTTAACAAGTCTATATTAATCAATGAGACATGCCACAACATCTACTCCAATCAACCAAAGGCGTAAACAATGTACAAGTGTCCTAATCATTTAATTTTATGCTTTTCTAAGCTACGATGAGAGCCCAAAGAGATCGATTGGTCGTTGAATATCTCGAGGTACAAACAATCGAGTTTGGAAGTGATTTGAAGCTATTCAAAAGATGTTTGAAGTGTTCGAGGTTCAAACGAGCACGAAAATAAATAAATGAACCAAATCTGTCCGGAACAAAAACGGGGTATTAATACCCCGAACAGAGGTATCAATACCTGGCCAGAATCTGGTCCAGAGGAGAGTAGGGTATCGATACCCCTTTTGAGGGTATCAATACCACGGAACTTTTCTGCAGATTTTCAACTTTTCGACAGCGAAATTCCAACAACAACGACGAACCACAGCACGATCAAGGCACATAATCAACCCATAAACACATAGAGAGAGTAAGAAATCCCTACCTCAAGTGATTCGAACAAGACCCAAGCGATTGGACGAAGTCCAAGCGAGCCTGAGCCTCCAAAGCTCCGAAATCGACCAAGAACTTCCTTCCAAGCTTAACCCACGAAATTTCGAGCTCGAGAACGCGATTGGAGGGCTGAAGGGTGGTTGATCTTTGAGGTTCTTGAGGTCTTGGAGGAGTTTTGAGTGAGAGGAGAGGAGAGAGAGAGAGTTTCGGTAGAGAGAGAGACGGGGGGGGGGGGACGGTAGAGAGAGAGAAAAGGGGAGATATATAATCTCCTACACACACACCCATCCTATATATACTCCTATATCTTTTAATCACACACCCACTCCCTCAAGATTCAATTCCCTCATTTCAATCCCTAATTCAAATAATCACTAAATAAACCTTTCTTTCTTTTTTTTAATTAGCCAATGAATAAACATTTCAATAATTAAAAATTTTATGGGTCTCTACATGAGACCTTAATGAACCATTAGAAATATGACTATCAAGGGTGAGACCTTAACAAGCCATGATAGAAGATTGTTGAGGATAAGAACTCAACAAGCTATTGGAAAGGCGGTTATTGAGGGTACAACTTCAATAAACCATTGGAAATATGGCTGTCAAGGGTGAGACCTTAACATGCCATGATAGAAGGTATTTTAAAAGAATGTCTGTCGAGGGTGAGGCCTCCACAAGCCTTTTGGAAAATGGTTGTTAAGGATAAGATCTCAACAAGCCATGATGGCAAACGCTTGGAAAGATAGATTAGTGAGGCACCAAATTTTGGGATAAAAATGGTGAACTCCAAGGATTCAAGGCCACGGATGGCCTAGTCTTAGGACACAAACGAGTCTTGAATGGCAAGATTGGAATTGAGACTTAGAACAGAAAGTTGGCAATCGAAATTTTCAATGAACTAAAAAGAGTCGGATTCGTAGATTTAGCCTAGCCTATCTATAAAGCCAAGATCGTTTTAAAAACGTTTGCTGTGAAATTCCTAGTGTGGGGGGGTTTGGTCAGCTAGACCGTTGCTTGAAAAGATGTCTCTTAAGAGATTTGATTGAAAAGTCTAGGTTGACTAGATCATTATTTGAAAAGATATCCTTCGGGACGGTTGGTTGAAAAAAAATAGGTTGGCTAGACTATTATTTGAAAAGATGTCTCCTGGGATAGTTGATTGACTTTTGTACATTATGCAAGACTCGTGTTTCGACACTTGACAACAATGTGGACAACATTCCTTTTTGTTCTTAAAAAATGGGCGGCACAACTGAATGTCCCCTTTTACTTTACTGTCTTTCTTGTTTGGCCTTCGTCAGGGTTTGGGTTCTGGCTTTGCCTTCATTTGAGCTTGGGCTTCTACGCCCCAATCTTGAATTTGAGCATGCATTTGCCCCAATAGCTGGCTTTGGGCTAACGCACCCCAATCTTGGGTTGTTTTGCCTCGGTGGACTGTGGATCCTTAATTCTGACTCATTTTCCGTTGTTGTTGATGGTTTTGGGAACCAACTGACTATGTGTCCAACCAGGGTTACATTATGCATTGAAACTGCTTCCACGAGTTGGGAATTGACATGACCAAGTGACTTTTTTGGTAGATTTTGACAAGACCATGAATGATAGGAAAATAACTTTTGAGTGACTTCTGTGGTTGCTATTGATCAACCATGTTGACTCGAAGGTAGGAAGGACTGTTTATTGAATGAGTGGCTTTCCTAAGAATGCCTTTGATTGGGCAGATTTGAACGACGTTCAAGGGGTGACAAACTCGATTTGATGACTCTGACTCGGAGACTGTTTTAAGGGTGGCCCTGACTGGGCGGAGAGTGATCAAATCATGTTGGCTCAAATGATGAGGAAGACCATGCTGACTCAAGATTTTGAAGGAAGGCAAACATGTCATGCAATTGGTCGTTGAAACTGTTATGATAAACTTAGGTATTTGATAATTTTCCCTTTAGGATTTTCAAAAATTGTTTAACTTCATCAAATGATGTTTATGTGCAAGAAAATGAACCCGTGTCTTGGATTGCTGATGAAGATTTACTGAATTTCCATTTGAAATGTTCTGATTTGGACTTTTGCTTTTGGTTGACACCAGTGTTGGTGGATTGATGCCAGTGTTGCACAATACTTGACTGTTGACTTTCAAAGGAGATTATACTGTTCCATTTTGATCTTCCTCTGATCAAGTTGCGTTTTTCAATCTGAAAGGACTTTATTTAGGTTATAACGGGGCCAAGGCTTGGGTTTAATAAAGAAAGGATAATAGGCTCAAAAAGTTTTATTTTGCTTTGGGTGATTAGATCTAACAGCTATCTTAAGTTTGAACAATTCTTGGAACTTTTGTGAATTGCGCCGCAATGACAACTTTGCATTGGGGGAACGACTCTTTTTTTCCTTCTTTTTTTTTCGAATGATGCCTTTTCTTTTATTCCCCCCTTTTTTTCTCATGTGATTGTGCAATGCTTGAATCTCTCGAACTTTCTAGTTGACCCTTTAGCGAGCTTTAGGTCGGTTATCCCCAAGCCAAACGGCTTTAGAGCACCATAGGGGACTTAATTGCTCAAGTGAAAAATGCTTTATGTTGAGATCCAAGCTAACCACATTCAATGTGCCTTCACAAGGTCTATCCATCTTTTGACCCAAACAATACGGTGGGAGCATACCCTGATTGCCTGGTTACTACTTAATGGACGCCCGGATAAGCAGTAACAATATAGCATGCAATTCTTTTTTATCGAGGAAGGAGTTCCAAATACAAATGTACTTTCATTTTTCTGATGTGCCAATGGTAACTACATGTTCGGGCATTTTCATATCTCTTATTTCACCACACTGTGGGGGATAGCTGCCTAGCTGGGTTCTTTTGAATTAATTTAGGCTCCAAGGGATATATTTATGTGTTGGATAAAAGCAAAGAATGTCTTTCTTCATTTTGAATTGCGTAACTTGATAAAAGGAACTCAAAAATGCTCTAACTTTTGCCTAGATCGAATTTGGGAGTTTTGATCTACCAGGCTTTTGATTACTTGCCTTAACTTTTGCCTAGATCGCCCTTGCGGGTTTTCAACCTAGCAGGCGCTTCTTTTTTTCTTCTTTCTTCTCCTTTTTATTTTTTTTTTTGTATCAAAGTATTGCTCATTAGTGGCGTTGCTTCGGTGGTGTCAGGGAATGGTCCCCTGGATGTCCTCGATCCTTTTTACATGAGAGTTCAATACTCTTGCGTTTTGAAGTGATTATCATGACTTTCAAATGATGATGGAAAACAATTTTAAGTTGAGGGAAAATTGCAAAAAAAACAAGTTTATTATGACAATTTTGACATAAAAGCATGACATTAATTTCCAAAAGATGCGGCCGAACCACTGAGGGTTGCCTACGTATCTCTTTGCAAGGAATCAGACCATGCGTAGTTCGGGACTACGTAGCTGACTGTCTTTTGTTTTTTTGTTTTTCTTGACAATAACATGAGATTACAGACTCGAAATTGAGAACACATATGAACATGAGAACAAAAAGATGACAAACTTGAATTACAAACTAACACAACAAAGACAAAGACTTGACTCGACTTGAAACCTTTGAAAATTCCAAAAACTCGTGGAAGGTTTGATTGCAGCATATCCCTTAACGATTCTCTAGCCTTTGATTCAATCAAAATTTCCCCCATAAGCTAGGTGGAATGGGTTGTTTGGCATGGTGTTGTAGATTTTGTGGTGGAGCCGGAATGGTTTTGTAACGCCCCTAATTTTAGGTACGTTAAAGGGATTATTTATTACAGAAATAAAATGAGTCATTTCTCTTATTACAGCATAGCTCTTGTAAGAGCATTTGAAATACAAAATAGGATAACAAGGGAACTAAGGTTCCTACTCTACGGCTCCTTTTGTTCCTCCAACCTAGCGAGTTCTTCAGCTCCAAACGCCTCCAAGGTGAAGAGTTCGCCATGTTCATCTATCGAGTCTGACATATTATACCGGCATCGCCACCCATATAATATGCCAGGGTCACCAAAAAGGCAACACCATGAGCTACGAAGGCTCAATAGTAAAATCCTACCTACTAGCATCGATTTCCACATGATACGTATATAAGCAGTAAATCAAAGACAATGACACAAACATATTCACAGTTTCTTTGCAACTATCGTTGGTGTCGACTCGTCGTGAACCGTGTCGTTATTACCACTTTTTCAAAAAAACTCCTTTTTAACTCACCCAACCTCAGTTCCGCCATTCCGGGTTCCCGAGTATCCTCACAATGGTTCCTCCGCACCGGGTTCCCATTGGCACACACAAAACTTGCATTGGCTCCTCTCCACGGATAACTAAGCCAAATTACCAATAAGGCTACCACGTCCGGCCCTATTGGCAATACTCACAAAGGGCTACCAAGTCCGGCCACATTGTGGTTTTCACAACCCGCGCAATGGGCTCTACCAAGTCCGGCCACATTACGGTTTCAAAACACATCTCATCATGATCCACACCCTAGGTGTCATGTTACTAACTTTCTCGATAGAGGTGTCTCGTTTTCATGCAAGACTCCGCGGTATAGGACTTCACATATGAACATGCTTTTCATACGACTATTCCAACAAGATCATTCAACTACTTACTAACGAGCATGCTTGGATTATCATAAACAAACATACATCATGCATTTTCAACTTTAAAAGATAACCTTATCTACGATCAAAGTAACTTTTCAAACTTAAGAAAAGTAAGGAGAGGTTCAAAGTAGTAAGATTAAATTACTTCATACTTGGATTAAGTAAGTAGAGGAATAAACTACCGTTCTTCTAGGCGGTGGTCGGCTACGGAGATTTGGTCGACGGTTTTGAAATCGGCGGCGTAACGGCCTCCGGTTTGCTTCGAAAGGAAAGAGAGTTGTACTTCTTTCCCTAGAAACAACTTTACTACCTAAAGTGGACTACTTTAAGAATCTAAAGAGTGGTATTTAAAAGTGGTTTGGTGGTTTGCTCAAGAACTTCAAGAACAAGGAAAATTCTTGAACTTTGAACAAAGAACACTAGAAATTTTAGAGAGAAGGAAGAGCAAGTTTGAAGGTGTGAGTTCAAAGCATGGAATGGCCTTCTATTTATAGGCAAAGGCTCCCTCCCTCTCCCTCTTGGCCGGCCCCTCTCTCTCTCTCTACAACTAATTTTTTTATTCCATAAAATCATGTTCACATGGAAGATCAAAGGCTAAAAGGTAGACTTGCATGGCTAGGGTTAGTACTTAGATTTGATTCTTTGAACAAACTTGTGGTTGAAATGAGATTGTACAAGATTCTAAGGTTTAAACAAATGCTAGAATGTACAAAGAGGACAATGGAAGTTAAGATTTTTGGTTGAAAGGGTAAATCTCCAAGATTGGATGTACAATGGAAGTTCAATGGCAAGTACCAACCAAATCTCTCTCCCTCTCTCCTCTCCCATTTGGGTCTCTCTCTCTCCCTATCTCTCTCAAGGCCTCTCTCCCTCTCCCTCTCCCTCTCCTCTCTTGCTCTCTCATGGTACAATATATATATATATATATATGTTTAAGCAAACAATTAAAATAGTAGTACTTTTTGTACCTAGGATCAAAAGGACTCTTAAAACTCAAGATTTTCCCAATAAACTAACAATTAGGCACATGGTACTTAAGGCAATACTTTAACCTTCCATGTACTAAAATAATATAACCATGGGTACCTTGTACTTTAAGTAGTTCAAAACCCCAACATAAAATAAGTAAAAGGGTACTTTAGGAATCTTAGGGTTTAAAGGCTACTAAGTACCTATTTAATAAAATAACATGTACTTTGGCACATGGAGATAAGAAAAGGATTAAATTAATCAACCCATGTACTTTGGTGAAAGACTAACCTTTTACCCAATGGATAATAACCACCCTAACTTTTATTATCTAATGGATAATAGTTGCTAGGGAGATTATAAACTAAAATAATCAAAAAGTACTTTAAAGTATTTAAAAAGTCTATTTTTTTAAAAGGTAAAAGTACCTAGCCAAGTATACTTTTAATATAAACAATTGGAGTTTCTATTATCCAATGGATAATAGTTTCCCTAACATTTATTGTCCAATGGACAAAGAATAAAACCAAATACCTTTAAAAGAAAAAAAGAATAATCAATTCTTGTTCTAGGGTTCAAAAGGTTCTTGAGGGGCAAAACAGTCCATTTACGGTTAGGTAAAGGTAACTAGGTAACTTTCTAGTTTAGTTCCTCCAACCGGATAGTTGAAAACTAACTAGGCTTGCTAAGAAGGGTTTAATGCCAAGAAACGAAATTTGAAGGGCAAAAACGTAATTTTGACAAACCACAAGAATATTAAAATAAAATTCAAACATTTAACGAAATTTTCACTGATCGAAAATCAGGGTCATTACAGGTTTTGTCATCAATGACGTCTTGGATTTTGATCCGAAGGCAAAAACAGTTGTTGGTGTAGTGGCCAGGCATTTGGTGATAAGCACAATAGGCGGTTGTGGGATGCTGAGAGAACAGCGGGTGGAGGGGTTGGAGGAAGCGGTCGGAGAATGCCTTTTTTCTTGAGTCTCTCAAAGACGACTGACAGTGGTATGGGAATTGGGAAAAGGTGCGGGGTCAAGTGCGAGGACCGTTTGGTTGAGTTTTGCACTTGCGTTGAGGGTCGACGGAACTTTTGCTTGCTTTGCAACTGTATAGCGTTGTGTTATCAAAGGGATATACTCTTTTGCCTTTAGGAGTGGTCTCATTCATAAGCATGTCTTCTTTTTCTGTATTGGTTTCGGACAGGGATCCGCCATCCTCTTTTGAGTGTGTTTTAGCATCATGGAATTCAGTTAAATCTTTGAACATGTCTGAAAGCTTCACTGGAGGGTGATAAATTTGTGGAGGTTCTTCGATCCTGACATTATCAGCATTTAGTCCCAGATCCGGGTTCAGGACTATGAAGGTGAGAAGATTAACCAGCCCTTGAACAAGAGGTAGCGTTTTATCCACTTTCTGACTCATTTTCCCCATAGCCTTCTTCAGCTCAATCAGTTCTGTCTGCCCGCCATTGAGGTGTTCGAAGGAGATGGTGTGGCTTTGTGTAGAATGAACAGTCAGGTACTGACAGTAAAGCAAAAAGAAAATAGACTTAGAATGTGCCATTGTTGTATTTTATTTAAAAGAATGTGTATGCCATAAAGGAATGTTGTACGTGCGTCATTGTTGTCGATTCGAGAATTCCAACAACCATGGGTAAGTCGTGTCAGGCAGGTTAAATTCCACACGTTGGGAATCAGAGCCAATCTCCTTATCTTGACCATCCGAGACAAAGCAATGAGGTTGTTGTGATATATTTAAGGTTAGACCGGGCTGGAGGGAGCCGTTCGGGCATGGCAAACACCGGAGGTATCTCAAACTCCATGGATTTAAGGTCTCCTAGACCATAATAACTTACGAGAGATTGCCTTAGTCCTCAGAGATTCTTTTGAGGTGTATCCTTTGATTAGAACGACAAGTTTTGAGAGATATCAAGACGGATTAAGTCTTTAACATTTTTTATTCAAAGATTCCTTTGTTTTTGAAAACTGTTTGGCATAAATGACATGATACCGTATCCAAGGCAACGTATGTGGCATGACGCCATTAGCATAAGTGGCGTAAGTGACTTCGCAGTATAACCTGGGTGGCGTGGGTATCATGGCCTTGTAGCTTTATTGTTTCGTTTAATCTCCATTGAATCATTGATTGAAATATATTGAAGACTTAGTAAATTTTGATATCCCCAAAACCTCATTGTTCGAAGGACTAATTAATTTTAACAACGTGCATTATGAAAAACATGACTCTTCATCAGTTTAGGCAATCCAAAACAAATCGTGCGAGCGAGTTTAAGAATTCTATATGTGACACGATAGCAAAAGATGATGTGCAGGTGGGATGTGTCACATAAGATTATGGCCTTCCGAAGGTTGCCCCATTCCTCAGAATTTCCTTTAGGGTATATTCTTTGTTAAGAACGACAAATTTCAAGAGATGTCAAAACAAACTAAGTATTCGACTAGTTCCCTTTCGAAGTTTCACTTTTGAACTTGGAATAACTTAGTATTGACGACGTGCTACCATAACCACACGGCGCTAGTGGCATACCGCCATTAGCCAGTGGTGTAAGTGACGTGACATCACGACGTCATTTCCTTGTTATTCCTTATTCTTCGCTGAACCTTTGATTAAGCACTAGTCGAGGACTTAGTATGGTTTTGATTTCCTTAGGTTTAACCGTTCCAAGGACTCATGTAGCTTCAGACAACGTGCACATGGGTGCACGATTCTTCATCGGTTAAGACAACTTTCAACAGACCGTGCAAGCAAACTTTAATAGTCAAAACGGGCAGCATAAAGGGATGATATGGATGCAATGTAGAAAGCAGTAACATGCAGGTTGAATTTCAACAATCTAGGTTGATCGTTGTCAGGAAGGTTAAATTCCACATGTTGGGAATCAGAGTCAATCTCCTTATCTTGACCATCCGAGGCAGAGCAATACGATTGCCAGAATACAGATGCATTAAGGCTAGGCTAGATCAGAGGAAGCCGTTCGGGCACGGCAAATACCGGAGGTATCCCAAACTCCATGGATTTTGTAGAGACCCGTAAATTTCTTTTAAATTTTAATGTTTTATAAATGGACAAATAATGGATTAATGTGGAATTTATAGTTGTGGGGGGGTTGAATGTGAAAATGTTTGAAAGATGTGGGTGTTAGTGTGATAGGTGCATGTGTGTATATGTGTGTGTGGCAAGGAATTTAATTCCCATTTCTCCATCTCCCGTTCTCTCTTCTTCTCTCCGGCTCTCATCTCTCTCTCCTGACCTCTCCACCCAAAGCCCACCAAATCGGTGCAAAACCCATACAAACCCATCTCTATTTTGGCTTCTATACGCGACTCCAACCTTGAATCTCGTGGGTCTTGCTCGGAAAAGGAGTATTCAGTTTATTTCGAAGTTTGGAGAGTTAGGGCTTGCTCAGCTTGCGTGGGTTCGCTTCTCTACTTGAGGTAGGGAATTCTACCTCTCTTTATATGTTTTATGAGTGATTTGGTACATGAAATCGTGCTTGTAATGTCGTATTTTAGCTTGGATCGAAAATCTGTTGTTGCTGTAGAATCGTCTGTTTTTCC
>BPLS01000261.1:224637-248567 GCA_019656275.1 Rhododendron kiyosumense
GTGGAATTTTTTCATTGGGTGGCACTTTTTAGGATGTAAACACACCCTTTAGAATTAAATGATCAAAAAAATAAAATCTTCTCACCCATTCAAACGGATTGAAATTTGGAACACTTATTTTCGTAATTATATTTTTTAATCTATAAAAGACAAAAAATAAAAAATAAAACAGTCGGATAAACATGATTAATTGAAACACTTTTTTTCCTCGCAATTATTGTACAAAGCCTATAATTAGACCTGAGCCCATTATTAAAGAGAAAAAAAAATTCAAACCGAAAAGAAAGAAAATAAAATAAAATAAAAATAAAAATGGAAATAAAAGAAACAAAAAAAGAATAAAACGGTAAAGAAAAAGAAAGAAAGAAAGAAAAGGGAGAGAGAGAGAGAGGGGGAGGGGCAGGGTAATTGGGGAAAATGGAGGTGGGGCCGGCGGGGGGGGGTGTGTAGGGGGGGAAAAGCAGCTCCCCTTGGAAAAATGGAATTGTTTTACACGAAGAATCTGACAGGTTGACTGGTGACCTACTGGTATGTAACAGGGGCTACGGTACAGTCTGGGAACAGTGTGAACAAAATGTTGCCAACCAAGGTTTCTACCGGTAGGAAGAAAAAAGGTACCGGTAGGTGTCTGAGAAAAATTAGTAATTCTATCGGTAGAAAAATAAATTCTATCGGTACAAATTCAAAACAGTGAGTACACATTATCAAGGCGACAAAATTCTACCGGTAGAGAAAAATAGCCTACCGGTAGGAATTCAAAATTCTGGCAATTTTTTATGAGATAACAGATTTTGATCCAGACCAAACAACAACTAAAACAGGTTCCAACAAGGCATAAAAACACTTAAATAACAAATAAAGAGAGGTAGAATTTCCTACCTCGTGTATCCAAGCCCAAAATGAAGAGATTGATCGAACCCTAGTTTCCGGAATCCAAATTAAGCGAAAATACTCCAAACTGAGCTCTATCTAACGCGATACGAGCTTAGATATGCAAGTAGATGATGGAGTTAAGAGTGATTGTTGTGGGTTCTGGATTTGGAGATGAATTTTTGGTTGAGAGAGTGGGAGAGATCGAGAGACGAGAGAGAGCTGGGACAAAGAGCAAAGAAAATGGGAAAAGTAAAAAAAAAAAAAAAGATTTTTTTTTCCCAGGTATATACACACGGCTCACACATGCACAATTACACTAGCACCCATGACCTTTCAACTTCTCACACTTTGACCACCAACTACAAAATTCTCATTAATTCCTCACTTTTCCATTTATAAAACAATAAAATTATAAAATGAATTTACAGGTCTCTACATTCTACCCTCCTTAAAAGAAATTTCATCCTCGAAATTTAAATAACCATGCTCACTAAGCTATGCATCACATAAATGTGCAACAAGTATAACCATTTATATCATGCAATAAGTTAAGTGTTAAAATACTTCAGTCTTGAGTACTCACATTGGGTTACTCCGGGAATAAATGTGGATACTTCTTCCTAACCTTATCTTCTCGTTCCCAAGTCTGATCCTCGCTACCCTGACTTCTCCATAAGACTCGAACCAATGGTATCGTTTTACCCCTCAATACTTGATCGCGCGAATCTAGGATACGGACCGGTTCTTCCCCATAAGACGCATCGGCCTCTAACTCGAGTTCGGACCACTCTAACACGTGCGACGGATCCGGTTTGTATTTCCTCAACATAGACACGTCAAACACATCATGTATGCCCGATAGTCTCAGTGGCAAAGCCAAACGATACGCAACATTTCCAATCTTCTCAATAATGTCGAACGGCTCGATATAACGCGGCGATAACTTTCCCTTTTTCCCGAAACGAGACAAACCTCTACGCTGCTATACTTTGAGGAATACATGATCTCCCTCTTCAAACGACAACGGGCGACGACAATGATCGGCATAATTCTTTTGCCTGCTTTGCACGGTCAACAATCTTTGGCGAATCACCTTAACTTGTTCGATTGTTTTCTCTTGAGCTTTCTTAAGGCGTTGGCATATTGCTTTCATGCTCTCGGAGGTCTCCTTAATCATGTCCGGTCCTACGAGCGTAGCCTCTCCCAATTCAATCCAACAGACAGGCGATCGACACGGTCTCCCATACAAACCCTCGTACGGTGCCATTTCAATACTAGATTAATAGCTATTGTTGTACGCGAACTCGACTAACGGCAAATGATCTACCCAACTACCCCGAAAATCCATCACACAAGCCCGAAGCATATCTTCCAAAATCTGGATCGTTCTCTCGGATTGCCCATCGATTTGAGGATGATATGTGGTAAATAACATATTTGTACCCAAAGCAGCTTGCAAACTCTGCCAAAAATGCGCAGTAAACCTCGGATCATGATAGGACACGATGGATACGGGGATCCCATGAAGGCGAATAATTTCTCGAATATACAAATGGCTAAGCGCATTAAGGAAATCGGTAACCTGAATAGGTAAGAAATGAGCGGTCTTAGTCAAATGGTCCACGGTTACCCAAATAGCGTCATGCCCCCTCGGTGATCTCGGTAACCCCGTGATGAAATCCATGGTCACATTCTCCCACTTCCATTTGGCTACTGGCAATGGTTGTAACTCCCCCGCGGGTCGTTGATGTTCGGCTTTCACTTGTTGGCACGTGAGACACTTGGACACAAAAATCACAACGTCCCTCTTCGTTCCAGACCACCAAAACTGCCTACGCAAGTCGTGATACATTTTTGTCCCTCCTGAACAGCTAATGGAGAATGATGAAACTCTCGCAAAATTTCCTCCCGACACGAAACGGGTACGAACAACTTTCCTTGATAGCGCAAGCTTCGATCGGGGTGTATCATCCACCCTTCTTGAGCTTTTCCACTAAGGAATTTAGCACAAAGTTCATCCGCTTCCTCATCGTGTTGTTGAGCCTCAATCACTCGGGTCGATAAAGTCGATTGCATTGTCAAATTACACAATGTGACCCTTTCCTGAACATCTTTAAAGTACATGGCGTAGGAGCCCAAATCGTTCATTGCTTTCCACTCATGAAGCTCGCAAGATGTGTCAGTTTCCTACTCAATGCGTTTGCCACGACATTCGCTTTCCCCGGGTGGTATTGCAATTCGAAGTCGTAATCCTCCAAGTGCTCCATCCAATGGCGTTGACGTAAGTTAAGTTCTTTCTGGGAGAATAAGTATTTCAAACTCTTATGGTCAGAAAAGACTTCAAACTTTTCACTGTATAAATAGTGGTTCCAACTTTTCAAAGCAAATACGACAGCCGCAAGTTCTAAATCGTGTGTTGGATAATTCCGTTCATGAGTTTTCAACTGTCGTGACCCATACGCTACTACTCATCCCGCTTGCTTCAACGCGCATCTCAACCCTTCCTTAGACGCATCACAATACACGGAGTAGCCAACTCCACGCTCGGGCACAATCAAAACATGTGCGATCATCAATCGCTTCTTTAACTCCTCAAAAGCTATCTCACACGAGTCACTCCAAACAAAACGGGTTCTCTTACGCGTCAATCTAGTCATCAGTGCAGCTAAACGGTAAGGATCACTACCATTCTCCTAGGCGGTGGTTTGGACGTCGGTTTGAATTTCGGCAACGTAACGGCCCTCCGATTGCTTCGAAAGGAAAAGTTTTGGAAAACTTTCCCTATAAACAACTACCTAACTACTACTACACTACTTTTAGGATCGTCGGGTGGTTTTGGAAGCGGTTTAGGGGTTTCGCTCAAGAACTCACAAAAACAAAGAGAGTTTTGAACTAAGAACAAAGAAACTTGGAATTTCTAGAGAGAAGGAGGAGCAATTGCTTTGAGGTGTGATTTTTCAAGTGAGAATGGCTCTCTATTTATAGGCAAAGGGTACCCCCTCTCCCTCCTTGGCCGGCCCCCTCTCTCTCCTCCATTCCCCAAATTTTTAATTCCAAACAAATCCAACTTTGATGGAAGATCAATGCAAGAATCCTAGGGTTGCATGGCTATGGTGTACCTTGGTGAGATTCTTGAATCAAATGGATGGATGAGATGAGATTGGTATATGATCAAAGGGTTGAGAAGCTTGCAAGGTGAATATTGGAGTACAAAAGAGTTAGGATTTGATTTGGAAGGAAATAAATCCCAAGGATTTGAAGTACAACCAAAAATCAAGCCAAGGTTCAAATCAAATCTCCCTCCCTCTCTCCTTCCTCTCTCTCTCCTTCCTCTCTCTCTCCTCTCTCTCCTCTCTCTCTCTCGGCTTCTCTCTCCCTCTCTCTCTCGGCTTCTCTCTCTCTCTCTCTCTCTCTCTCTCTCTCTCTTGCAAGGCACACACATATATATATATACATATATATGTCATAATTTGGAAGAAAATCAAATAAAGAATAATTTCCTTGGTACTTTTAAAATCCAAGTAGATTCAATGCTAGGATTTGCCCACCAACTCAATAAATAGGCAAGGGTACCCTAGGAAATATAATAATCAATTTAGGTACTAATATCTATATACACACACACACACACATATATATATATATATAAGTGGTTGAAATCCCAATAAAATAATAATAAAAGGGTACTTTGGTAACTATGCACTTTTGATTAAAATAATGGTACTTTCCCATGTGATTAAAGAAAATGCTTAATTTAATGATCTAATAGTACTTTGAAAGATTTACCCTTTTATCCAATGGACAAAACTTCCCCTAAAAACTTCCCCTAACATCTATTATCCAATGGATAATAGTTATTAGGCCAAAAAAAATAATAAAGTAATCAAAAAGTACAATAAAGTAAGTTTACTTTTAACATAAACAAATGGGATTCTATTACCCAATGGATAATAGTTCCCCTAACCACTATTGTCCAATGGACAAAGAAATAATCCAAATTGATTAAAAGAAAAAGAATATCAAAATTTAAAGTCTAGGGTTCAAAAGGGTCAAAAGTTCCAACGAGGGGCAAAACGGTCATTTTGCCAAGACTAGGTAACTTTTCGGTTTAGTTACTCTAACCGGATGGTTAGATGCTAACTAGGCTTGCTAAGAAGGACTAAAGTGCAAGAATTGAAACTTGAGGGGCCAAAGTGCAATTATGGCAAAATTCAAGAATTAACGTAATTCAAGCAATTAAAATTAATAACTCGAATAATAAAATAACTTTTTATTCAATAAAATTCAGAGTTATTACAGGCAGCTTTGGAAGTCAAGGAAGGAAGAGGCAGAGGGAACCATCTCAGCAACCACCTACTCAATCTAACTTTAGGGTGTCTTCTTCTTCGGGGACTCGAGGTGCTTTGTCTAGACCCTCGCCTGTGTGCTATAAGTGTAATCAATCGGGACACATTCGTGCTCAGTGTCCACACCTCGAGAAGGCTTGTTTCGTTTGTGGTAAAGTGGATCATCTTGCCAAGGGTTGTCCTCAGGGGTCGGGAATGCGCATTGAGTCGGGTTTCGTGCAGCAGTCGGGAATGGGGCGTAATGTGGGCCAATTGTTTAGAGGCACTCAGAGGCAGCAGCAGCCTCACTTCTGCCAGCCTACGTCAGCTCAGAGTTCTGGGGTTGATAGGGGAGCGAGTTCTTCCGCACCTGTTCAGGGTTCTGGTCAGAGGGGAGGTTTTGTGCAGGGTCAGGGTACCCAGGGAGGAGTTTTCAACTTCACTTCTGCTATTTCACCTACTACTTCTCAGGCTCCAGAAAACTTCTGTTGTGACGGGTACTTTTCTTTTGTTCAACTCTTTTGCTAAAGTCCTCTTTGATTCTGGAGCATCGCATTCATTCATTGCTGCATCATTTGTGTGTGCCTTGGAATTGGAAATGGAAACTATTAGTCCTCCTTTGTTTGTCAAAACACCTCCAGGGGGTAGAATGCCACTTGACTGAATCTGTCGGGATTGTGAGTTGGTGATTCGTGATCGTCGCTTTGTGTTCGACTTCATTCTTTTGGGAATGTTGGGGTTTGATCTTATTTTGGGGATGGATTGGCTATCCACGTTTCATGCTACTATCGATTGTTTCAAGCGCCGAGTTCGCATTTGTCCTCCTGATGGCCCTTGTTTCGAATTCTATGGAGAATGTCGAGAACCATTAGAACCGTACTTGTGTGGGCCTCGTGAGCTAGAGTTGGTTTACTCATTGTTGGCAAGCTTGACGCTAGATGAGGATGCCTCTATGCGTGGGGAGTTACCCTTAGTGGTTTGTGACTTCCCGGATGTATTTCTGGAAGAGTTACCTGGTTTACCTCCCGAGCGAGAGATTGAATTAACCATTGAATTACTACCTGGTACCGCTCCTATTTCCGTACCTCCATATCATTTCTCGCCCGCTGAATTGAGAGAGTTAAAGACTCAGTTGTAAGAATCGGAGAACTTGGGTTTCATTCATCCAAGTACGTCACCGTGGAGAGCACCAGCTCTTTTCGCTCAAAAGAAGGATGGTTCACTCCGTTTGTGTATCGACTACCGTAAGCTAAATCAAGTCACCGTTAAGAACAAGTATCCTATGCCTAGAATCGACGATTTGTTTGATCAACTTCGGGGAGCGACTTGCTTTTCCAAAATCGATTTGAGGTCCGGTTATCACCAATTGAGGGTTCATAGAGAAGATATTCCTAATACCGGTTTCTGCACCCGCTATGGCCATTATGAGTTCGTTGTTATGCCTTTCAGATTGACGAACGCTCCAGCTACATTCATGGACTTGATGAATCGCATTTTCCGTGCTTATCTTGATCGTTTTGTCGTCGTTTTTGTGGATGATATCTTGATCTATTCACCTACGGAGGAGGAACACCAATCTCATCTCACCATTGTCTTTGAACTCTTGAGAGAGCACCGGCTATATGCTAAGTTTAGTAAGTGTGAGTTTTGGTTATCCGAAGTCAAGTTTTTGGGTCATGTAGTTTCGAAGGGTGGAGTGTCGGTTGATCTGGGAAAGATAGAGTCGATTTTGAACTGGCAGCGACCGAAGAACATGTTTGAAATCCGTAGTTTCTTGGGTTTGGCCGGATATTACCGTTGTTTTGTCCTTTCAAAAGCTTACTTTATTTTTGAAAAATAGTTGTAATCTTACTATGTGAATCTCTACTTACTTTCTTAAAGTTGAAAAGTGACTTTGAACGTTGTTTGAAAAGTAAAAATGCATGATTGTGTTGTTTATGGTATTCAAGCATGCTACGTGACTTAGATGTTGTTATTATACCATTTCGAAGTTGGAATGAATGCATGTTGTTTGTAAAAGTCCCACACGCGGAGTATTGCATGCTAACGTGACACGAAAACCAAGAAAGTAGAAACATGGCACCTAGGGTGTGTAACAAGGTTGTTGTGTTTTCCCGGTTGGAAAATATCTTCGAAACTACGTAATGACTATTTCAAGGGTATTACGTAAGTGTGTGTGTGTGCCAATGGGAACCCAGTGCGGCGGAACCATTGTGAGGATACTCGAGAGCCCGGAACGGCGGAATCGAGGTTGGGTGTGTATGGCTTGGTTATCCGCGTTACGGAGCCAATGCATTATGTGCCAATGGGAACCCGGTGCGGCGGAACCATTGTGAGGATACTCGAGAGCCCGGAATGGCGGAATCGAGGTTGGGTGAGTTAAAAAGGTGTTTTTGGAAAGGGTAACAATGAAAAGGTTAATGATGAGTCAAACGCCAACGGTAGTTACAAGCGAATATGAACGTGTTATTAGTATTGCCTTTATTTCCCTGCTTATGTACCTATCATGTGGAAATCGATGTTAGTAGTAGGATTATACTATTGAGCTTTCGTAGCTCATGGTGTTGCCTTTGTGGTGACCCTGACATATTATATGGGTGGCGACGCCGGTATAATATGTCAGATTTGATAGACGAACAGGGCGATCTATTCACCTTGGAGGCGTACGGAGCCGAAGAACTCGCTAGGTTGGAGGAGCAGGAGGAGCAAGAGGAGCCGTAGAATAGGACCTCTTAGTTTCCTTTTTTGTTGTCTTTTGAATTTCAAATGCTCCTATGAGAGCCGTTTTGTAATAATGAGCAGTGACTCGCTATTTTTGTAATAAATTTCTTTCATTAACGTACCTAAAATTAGGGGCGTTACACTGCCTGAAGAAGAACTTGAATTCACGGTCGGTTGTCGCGGTTCCCAAACCCCTCTATTCCTTTGCACTTCCTTCGGGATCTCAATACTCCTTGCACATTCAACTACCTCAACGTATTTTGTCTTGCGTTGCACCATTACCATCCTCCTCATGGTATTATGCAGCCCTTTCTCGAAGTGTCTACATTTCCTCTCTTCTGTCACCACCAACTCTGGCGCAAAACGAGATAAAGATTGAAACTTCTGTGCATACTCCGAGACGGTCATATTTCCTTGCTCTAACTTCTCAAATTGTTCCCTTAGATTCTCACGGGAAGTTTCCGGAAAATACTGCTCCTCAAAGAGCGGTTCAAATTCGGCCCACGTCAAATTTTCAACATCCGGTTCGTCTACCTGAGCTGCGGTTCTTGCCGCCCTTCTTGCATCCTTCCTACTCTCTAGGACAGATTCCCACCATTCACCGGCCTCCCCAACAAGTTGCACATCCACGATACCTACCTTGATGTTGTCTTCTGTGATATTGAGAGCTCTAAAGAGTTTACGCATTTGAGCTAACCAATGGTCAGCCACCAAAGGGTCGCTACTGGTCCCATCAAATGTCGGAGTATCCCTACGGCTAAACTCTAGCATCGCCACCATAGCTCGATCCTCGACATTCTCTCTAGGAGCTTGATTTAAAAGATTTGCAGTCGTAAGTACTGCGACGAGATCCCTAGCGAATTGGTTCTAAGCAGGAGGTACACCTGCACCTCGACCGATCCCAGCCCTTGGATTTCCACCTAGGTTCTCCCCAAACTAACTAACCTCATCCTCCGGAGGTACCCCACGGCCACCCCGGGTTCCAGCCCCACCTCGTCTGACACGTGTCTTCGGAGGCATCTTACTACATGATATAAGAGGAATAACTATTAATCTCAACATTATTACTATGAGGTCACAGTCACAAACTTCCCAAGACGGGTCAATAACGACTCTACGCCACTCTACAATATCGAAAAATGCAATGTCAAGTAATCGCATGAATGTTAGTCACACAAGCATGCACAAGTTATGTTAGGAGGCGCGGCATTTTGAACCCATGAAACGAAATGTCTCCCACGGTCTCTAGGTGTTCTAAACCTATGCTTTGATACCAAGTTGTCACGTCCTCGAAATTTAACATAATTACAAATGATTTTCATAATAAAAATACTAACAAATATCCGTACGGTACCTAAAAGATCACTGTGTTCTCTTTCCCATAACAATACTACCAAGTTCACACGGTTCCAAAATATTACAAAATGGGCTCGACGGCCCCAAATTGTCATAAGTATCGAATTCCAAAAGAGAATTAATGGTTACAATATTCCAAATCAAAGAATTACAATTTTAGTTACAAATGAATCTTTCAAAAGAGGTTTGCAAAGATGAAAAGGTAACTTCTTCTGTAAGCTTTCAAAAACAATGTCCACACTTCAAGCACTCCAGGCATGTGAGTTACAATTCCGGATTAGCACATGAAAATAATATAAGGCTTGAGCTACACTAGCCCAATAGAAAAGTCTACGCAAACTCTATATGCAAATGAGCTAAACGAACGAAAGAATGATGGGAAGTCGAATGACAATGAAGGAAGCATAACTATGATAATCAAGTGTTCTAATATTTCCAAATCGTCATCTCAACGTACTCTTATATCTCGATCAATTTCTCGAATCAACAATGTGTCTGAGCCGAAGCTCCTGCCGGGCTAATTTTGGGATTCCGATATCCCCTGCCAAGCACCCACCTTAAAGGTTAGACCTTGAGTGATTATTTTGAGCATTAGCTCCTGACAGGCTAATTATGAGACACTAATATCTCCTGCCAAGCACTCATCCGTCGATGGGCCCCGAATGCTCGCGCGTCGTTCACTTACTCAAATGTAGCGTTCGTACTAGGGGTGTGCAAAATACTCGCGGCCCGACGGACCCGACCCGCCCCGAAGGGTTTCGGGCGGGCCCGAACATGTAATCGGGTCGGGGTCGGGTTCATTTTTTCGAAAAAATCAGTTTTCGGTTCGGGGCTCGGGTGCTGTTTTCCCTACCCGACCAAACCCGACCCGACCCGACCAAAAAAATCGGGTGCACGGGCGGGTGTACACCATCGTTCGGTTCGGGTTCGGGTTGGTTTTTCTCCTGCCCGACATGGTCGGGTCGGGTTCGGGTGGTGGGCCATACCCGACCCGCCCGACTCGTGCCCACCCCTAGTTCGTACTAAAGTTGTGCAAGAAACTCATTTTTTTTTCTTTTGTCATTCCAAGAATCCACCATTTGATTATCCATGTGCATACCACGTCATTCAAAAAGGAAAGAAAAGAAACGGGGGCTGACCGTCCATTCTTATTTGATTATTTTATACGTAAACAACCCATGAACTAACTGAGGACTTGGAAAAATGGAATTGTTTTACGCGAAGAATCTGACAGGTTGACTGGTGACCTACTGGCAGGTAACAGGAGCTACCGGTACAGTCTGGGAACAGTGTGGACAAAATGTTGCCAAGCAAGGTTTTTACCGGTAGGAAGGAAAAAAGTACAGGTAGGTGTCTGGAAAAAATTAGTAATTCTATCGGTAGGAAAATAAATTCTACTGGTACAAACTCAAAACAATGGGTACACATTATCAAAGCGACAAAATTCTACCGGTAGATAAAAATAGCCTACAGGTAGGAATTCAAAATTCTGGCGATTTTCTATCAAATAACAGATTTTGATTCAGACCAAACAACAGCCAAAACAAGTTCCAACAAGGCATAGAAACACTCAAATAAATATAAAGAGAGGTAAAATTTCCTACCTTGAGTATCCAAGCCCAAAATGAAGGGATTGATCGAACCCTAACTTCCGGAATCCTAATCAAGCGAAAATACTCCAAACCGAGCTCTATCCAACGCGATACGAGCTCGGATATGCAAGTAGATGATGGAGTTAAGAGTGATTGTTGTGGGTTCTGGGTTTGGAGATGAATTTTTGGTTGAGAGAGTGAGAGATCGAGAGACGAGAGAGAGCTGGGACAAAGAGAAAAGAAAATGGGAAAGTAAAAAAAAAAGATTTTTTTTACCCAGGTATCTACACACGGCTCACACATGCACAATTACACTAGCACCCATGACCTTTCAACTTCTCACACTTTGACCCCCAACTACAAAATTCTCATTAATCCATCACTTTTCCATTTATAAAATAATGAAATTATAAAATGAATTTACGGGTCTCTACAGATACAATTTCATGAATTTAACTAATATGGCATGTGTCATCTAAAACAAAACATGAATTGGCATGATATCTTATATCAGGCATGAGATGTCATATCAAATTAGAAGAAGAAAATAAGTAGCAAACGAGAGACTGTTTTCCTGAAATCTCTACCGTACAGTAGTACTGTGTACCGCACGGTGGAGAGTAATGGGATTCCAATTTTAATTTCTTGTAGTATTCGAATTGTTTAGGCCCAGGGGTGGTATTAGGAACCAGCTTGAACCTGTTGGTTCCCCTCAGATTACAGAGACAAGTATTGGATAAAAGATTTATACCTCCTAGAGCGAAACCTTTTCTTTGGAAATCTATGACAATTGCAAAGTCTTTTGGCACGAGCTTGAACAAATTTGTGGACTTTAGTATACTGTGATGACGAGGTGTGAGACCTAAACCGTGGGTTGCCTTCGAAGGATGATTTTTGGATTTGGCTTTCGAAAGAGGATGATGCTTTTGGCGTTTGAAAGAGGTATGAAAACAAGTATGAATTTTTCACAGCATTTTGGAACTGTATTTGATTGCAAAAATTATTTTTCTCTATTTTTCTACAAAGGAAAATGTTCTCTCTCTCTCTCTCTCTTTTTTCTTCAAAAAATGTTATGTCCTTGTCTAACAACATGGGGAGTTATTTATAGAACAAAACTAGCTTGGATATCAAGAAAACTTGTCTTGAAAGCCAAGCACTTCAGTCTGCAACTGATTACCGCCTTCCTGACACTAAATATCCACTGTACGGCACTAATTTCCACTGTACAGCACATACCAACCGACTTAAGTTAAGGCAGTTAAAAACTCTACCATATGGTAGAAATATGTCCACTGTACTACAGAGTTGACCACCGTACGGCACAGTTGATCGCCGTACGGTACAGTGACTGCTCAACAGGCCGAACTTCGAATGGCCGCCCCGGACACTCCCGAACTCGGTTTTAGGTGTTCTTTGAACCGTTGGAAAGCTCGTTAAGTCTAATTTCTAACCCAAGTGGTTTGGATAAAAATAATTTTGTACATCAAAAGATATGACGATTTTACCCTTAGGTAGTCGAAAAAGAAGTTGTTTTAGGTAAAATCCTTGTATCTCCCTCATTTCAAATCGGATTAAGGCTTATTATGTATCGATAAAGACGGTTTTGAATGTACTAAAAGATGGTGGAATCCAAACATAAAAATAAGGAAGTTCGGTTTATGAAAAAACTAAACTGAAGACCGTTGGTGCCATGATGGCCAAAACACGTACTCACTCATTTTAAGTGTCATTTGGCACTCTCATCCTCACTCCTTTGAGTACAAAGAGCTTTATTTGAAGCTTTCAAGGCATGTTTTATTATTGGAAAGCTTATCGGCCACTGCCACTTGTGTGCGGTTTTCAAAAGACAGCGCTCCAAAAGGTTTATATCAATGCAAAGGTTTAAATCAGACTTTGTTTATCATCATTGGGGACTTAAAAGTTATCCGGGATTTTCAAATTGGTGTGTCTACACTTCCGTAAACGCCCTTGATCCAACCTTACCACAAGACCCTTTCCAAGCCAGCCCTTCTTGAAACTCAAATCGGCCTCGCCGCAACCTGATGCACAAACCAAACCACCCCGAAATATCAATCTCATAACCCTGTCTCACAACCTTATATACAATCTTAGCTAATACATTGTCCAAAGCACCCAAGCCAAGCTAACCTTCACACTCCCAAAAGAGGATGGATGTCTCGTGATGGAGGAAGAAGAGAACAATGAGTCCGATCAATTGGAAGTATTCAATCCCGACATGTCTGACAAGAGTGACGAAGAAGAACAAGAAAAGGAAGAAGAGCTAAGGAAATGGAAAGAGCATTCCTGGGCAAAACACAATTTGGAAGATCCCGACATTCCGTTTTATGGAAAATGATGAATGGCTGCGTATCTGGTTTAAAAATAGGAAGAAGGAAAAGGAGAGAGTAATCATGATGAGAAGACATGCCCGCTTCGAATCTGCCCAAACAGTGGTACCCATCAATCACCCAAGAATCCCAACACCCCCAGTTGTCTGGGAAACAATCAACTAATAGAAGAAGTGGAAGAGTTCCAAATGCAGCCGTGGGTCAATCCCTACGAAGAGTACGACTATAGTCAATGGGCAGAAGAAGAAGAAGAAGAAGAAGAAGATCTAGACTTCATATACATAGATCCCTACAAAATAGGAGAAAGTGACTTTGACGAAATAGAAGGAGAATATGACAATCCGCTCGATGGATCTCTTTGGCATCACTATTTGATCAAATGGAAGTAGCTAATAACTACGCAAAAGTAACCCAGGCAGGCATTTCAATCTGGGGACTGTTCAGGTCTTAAAGAGATAGCCACCATTCAAGCTTCGAGAATGGATCTAGTTCAAAGGCTCTATTTGACAAAGAAGAGGGTGGGAAAGAGTATAAAGTTGCAAAAGGCAAAGAAAATTACCTCGAAATGCTGCAGTAGCTTAGAAGTCATAACATGGCAAAGAACATTAAAACATTCCTTTCGTTATCTAAATCAAGCTAGGACATGTTTTGGGCCCTTGTTTGGGCATCCTATCTGCTAAATGAATTCCTATTTTATCTTCTAAACTATGCTTAGTTATTTGATTCTCCAAATTATAATTGCCATATGCTACAGTCTCTTTGCCAAACAAGAGAAAATTTAAGAATCAAGTTCTTTGTGTCACTGACAGAAAAGAAAGTAGGGATGAACTTCAGTTGCTTAAGAAACTAGGTTTTTGTCAAAACTTAGAAAGAAGGCACTATCTCCACAAGAACACTTAAAGTTAGCTTGCCCATTTGAAGGTACAAACACAAAGGAGATTCAAAAAAATATCTCCGCCAAAATTCCTCTCCAAAACACAGAAGCCCTCTTGTGAGAAGTGCTCGTTGGGTAATCCAAGGACCCAAGCAAAAGTAAGAGCAAAGCCTACAAGGGCAAGAAACTGCTAAAACGCAGCCTAGACAAAAGTTAAAGCATTTGAAGAAAAGCTCGCTAGGGATTCAACCTCCATCGGGTAACTTAGGCAAAATTTAGAGCACGTGAGAAGAAAAACCAAGAGTGGAAACTCAGCCTCAAAGGTTGTGATCTGTCACGACCTCGATTTTCAACAAAATTAAATAATACATTTTAATAAAAGAACCTCGAGTAACGTAAATAATACCCAAAAGAGTTCCCTACTGTTTAACTTTACAAGCAAGTTCCCAAAAGTTAAGATTTTACAGCTTTGGCACCACAGCCCAAATCAACTTAATTACAAGTACGAATTTGTTTAGAATATTACAATCTCTTTAGCGAAAGGAATTTAAGAACGATTTGTTACAAACCCATCTTTAACAAAATTAAATCAATTACTAAGAAGATTAAGTGACTAAAAGAAGTTAGCTTCCAAAATCTTCATGTCCAAGCACACCATTGCATGCAGTCTATTGCCCAACATTCGAACCTGGAAAGAAGGATTTTGTTGAGCTACACTAGCCCAGTAGGAAAATCTTTACCAAATTTATATGGAAATATGATGACAAGTGCAAACAAGAAAAGATAAGGAAATACAGCTCGGTAGGCGATAATCAATCAATGTGCAAATGAACCCTTAACGACATTGAATGCATGAACCATACGATGCTAACCCCTCTAACAATCCCAACTCGACTTGCTAACCCAAAACTCCACCATCGGTATTTCCACCACTTGCGTTACTGGAATAACACCATGAGGATTACCGTGTTACCACCACTTGCGTCACGGTGATCCCTAATGACTCGGGTTACCGTTTTACCACCACTTGCGTTACGAAACCCCTTTAAGTCTCCGTATTACCACCACTTGCATTACGGGACTTCCTATCCTTCTTCCGACCCAAGATCAACTATTTCTCATATAACATGCAAACTAAGAATCCCCCATGAACACATTCTTAAATAGAACATCTTACGCTATACCAACATTGTCACAAATGCACCACAAATGATCACAAATACCAACAATATATATAAAATGCACATCAACAACGTTTAACTAAGTTAAATCTTATTCGAGTCTTATTAACGGAAGTCCAACGGACCAAGGAATACATCGAGCAATCATAGGAAGTCAATTAGACTTGCTTAGAATAGCATAGGAGGGGTCCAAGGGGGTTTAGAAGTAATCGGGAGTCAAAACAGTCAATCGGAGCAACACGGGCAAAACTGCCCAGAAAGCCATGGAGTATCGATACTCCAAAAACCGTATCGATACTCCAGACTCTGGAGTATCGATACTCCAAAAACTGTATCGATACGGAAACACTACGACAAATTTTTGAAGCTACTGGAATGCAGATCCTTTCAGCGTATCGATACGCACACAACCGTATCGATACGGGGACGTTACGAGCGGCGATTTTGTGCAGAAAACTGAAAGGCCAAAACAACAAAACATCCAACGATTCAAGGCACGATTTCTACACTTAATCAGCATATAAACACATAAAAGTGGTAAGAAATCCCTACCTCGCAACAATGGCCGAGATTCAAGCGTTTTTGAACGAGCCCTAGCTTTTCGAACTCCAAAACTTCGATTCAGGCTCAACCCAAAGATCTCCGAGCTCTAGAACGCGAATGGAAGGCTTGAGGGATGTTGATTCTTGAAGATTTTGGGAGATGGAGTGGAGTTTTGGGTGAGAGGAGAAGAGAGAGAAAGAGAGCCGGATGAGAGAGAGAGAGAGGGACGGCGTGAGAGAGATAGAGATGGGAGGAAAAATGATTTCCTACATACACACACCACTATTTATACTCCTATATCTCTAAATCACACACACACTTCCTTAACTTTCCACTCCTTCAAATCAAGCCCCAATCTAATTAATCACCAAATAATTCCTATTTTCTCAATTAGGCATTTAATAATTAATTTCAATAATTAAATAAATTACGGATCTCTACATGATCCTAGGAACTACGTAAAAAGGCCTAATTCACTGATTGGGATACGTAGGCAATCTCATATTAAGATGCAGCCCAAACATCTAGAGAGAAAGGAAAAATCAGGAGATTTGTACTCAATGATAGGCATAGCTAACCCTTCATATTGAGCTCGCAAGAGAAGAGTGTGCTTTTCTCGAGGAATTGACAACAGCAAAAGACACAAGAACTATCATTCATCTCCTCTGACTCAAGAGTCGTTGATACAATAAATAAGGTATCTCAGAAGATTCCCAAATTTGGCAATGAGGCTATAGGACATGACAAAAGCAAGGCGTAAGTCAAAACCAAGCATGAGAAGGAAGAGAAAAGAGGATACCACTTGGATAAGACAAAATCTTGTTTCCTTTAGAAAATGGAAATAGTTGCCGAAGGATCAATCCATCAGCCGAAACATAGATTCTTCAGCCGTGTAATAAATTCCTCGGCCAGTATTACTGTCTATCAATAAATACTTGTTCAAAACAATTTCAAAAGCTATGTTCTGACTATCACATGCAAACTCAAGGCATTTAAGGGGCATGAAAAGCTTTTCTCATTTCATAAACAAAAGCTTGATTACAAAATCATCGTTGTGGTTACTTTCACTATACAATTTATGCTTGTCTCTTTACTAACTATGAACAGGAAAAGAGAAAATCCTAAAGTTGGTCGTGACGGCGTCTCCGAGGAGATCTCTGAGATGAAGAAGGGGACTGCTGGCTATACTCCCCACTAGCAGCTGGTGCTCGTTCAAATTCAAACTACAAAAAAAGAATACGAACATTTAGATTTAAGAAAAGATGCAGAGCAAATGAAGTACATGGGAAAAATTATACCTCGAGGATCCAACGGCACTGCCTCCGAACCAAAGCCTCCGCACTCTGATAAGCATGCAGCCATTCTTGTACTATCTTAGCGGGCACCTATGCAAATAACCAAGCATTTCAAACATGGGAACACAAGATACAATGATAAAGCAAAAAAACAGAAATGAAGTGATACCTGTGAAACCACGGCTGGCAATGTGTAAAGCTGGGTCGAACAAAGAGTAAGCACCAAATGCTCCTCCTCTCCATCATCAGAGTGGAAGGAGATGAAGGAAGGCGTCGTGGCCAAACAGGAGCAGCAGGCGGAGTTAAGAAAATGCGGCAGTACTCCATATAGTCACCCACTTAGAGAAGCAAACTCGCCTAATCTCTAATTCGAGCATTCCGCAAGTCTTCCTTAGACATTGAGGAAGTGGATCTCATCGACGTCGGAGGTGAATGAGGAACGAACTGAAGAGCCTCAGCACAAGGATGCCACTGGCTAGTCACTCAATCGCCCAGGTTCCAAGCTCGGCCAAAAGGACACCCAAGCAAACTACGAGTATGGTCTAGAACCCTAGAACGTGCAAGACGGACGTCCTCTAGTACGTCGCTCCTAGGGTCAAAACACACCTGCAGATGAGGTTAAATCAGCCACAACACAAGGATATGGAAATCTAAAGACAAAGAATACAAGGAGAAAAGAGAGGTACTTGATCAACCATCAACCAGTCCAAAACCCGTCGCCACTCGGAAAGGCTCAAAACTGGTGACCGTGGCTTTCGTTGGCCCACCAACCATCGCTCATAATGAGGTATACAGTTCCCATCCTCATGCCTGGTATCAGTTGGAAATTGAAGGAGATGCTCCAAAGCCCAGAGCTGAAAGATTGATTGACAAAGCACGATTCAATACCATAGGAAATCAAAATGAGAAAGAAGGAAAGAGAAGAAAGATATACCTCAACCACTCTTTAGTGACTGCCGATGATGAAACTCTTGTCTCGCGAACAAGCTCCAAGGTTGCCATACAAAATGGCCAAAGCAGATGCCCCCCAGTTGAACTCCTAAGCAGCCTCCAAATACTGCCGAGGGGCCAAAAATTGTACATGCACCGAGCTATCCTTGTTCGCAAACAATGTCTGTCCGAGGAGATAGAGAAGGGAAGCCAATGTCAAGTGTTAACTGCTCACCTGAATAAGGATGTCAGCCTTCATAAAAGTCTTGCTTAGCCAAGAGACGTCGAGATGACCTCGTGAGTGAAGAGGAGGCACCTTGCCCAAGAACCACTCAAAAGCCCCCTGCCGTTGCCAAAGCTAGGGATTGATCCGAAGAGGGGGTCCCATCTACCTGCAAACCAGTCAGAAAGGAGAAATCACCCAGTGTGATTGTCATCTCACTAGCAAAGGGAAGTGGAATGTATTGGTGGTATCCCACCATTTTTTAACCAGCGAGGTCATCAGCGACCAATCGTTCTTTGGAAGGTTGAGGCCCAAAGCAAACGCCTTAAAGCCTGCAGCATGCAACAACTCCCAGACTTGTTCAGCAACATCAAGAACCACTTGTGCACCTTCTTATCTCCACCGCGAGCCTCTAATCTCCCTGTTTCTCTGGAAAGTTTTACCATAAAAGAAGTTAAACTCATGATTGCATAAACAAATGAAAAGCTAGGGGCTTCAAGTTGACATCTAGAAAGCATGCATTGCCTAAACAGGGGGCTTAAATATTCTAATCTTTTCAAATTTTGACACTGCTACAGGTCCCTCTCATTCATGCCCTTGGCTAAAAGGGATTCTGTCCCACAAAAAATTCATCTTAATCATACGCAACATGACTACGAGTTAACAAAAGTAAACTTTTTGATTTTCAGGGATTAGGAAAGCTTACCGGAACATTGAGAATGCTCAAATGCTGCTTGGACTCTCTACGAACTATCTCGGCCTCTGGGCCACCAACAGGAGGGCGGTACTGCAATAATCCGCCAGAACGCAACCTATGAGAAGGAAGAACGTAGGTAACAGCATCGAATAGACAAGCTCCTCTACCACCTCCACGTCGGAAGAAGGATACTCACAACTACATGGTGGGTGCGAGGAAGAACCCACAATAGATGATGGAACATCCGTAGAGGAGGATGGCGGCAAATCGGCGATATCAAAAGGTGGCGTAGCCATCGCGTTCAATGCAAGAGAGAGACAAAGCAAGCAATGGCCATGGCAGCCGGAGACAATGGCAGCCGAGAACGACGGTGAACGGTGGTGGTCGGAGGAATGGCAGCGGCCAAAAAACGGAGGATGAAGAGGTCTCGAACGAAAGAAGAGAGGAAGTGGAAAAAAGATTAAATGAACCATGAGATCGATTAAACTATACTTGAATCGATTTTCTAACTTTTGGAGTTTTCACGGCCGAGACATCAAGAATTCGGCCGAAACATCAAATCTTCGGCCGCGATATCTATTTCCTGGCCCTCCAATCCATTTCCCACAGTAGCATCAGATCTTGCTCAGTGCACCAATTATGAAATTCTGTTTCTAACCAACAAAAACAATAATGGGACACTATCGAGCAAGTACAATAAGATCAGAATTAGCCTTGGGGGCATCCCCTAGCATATGGAATGTCAAGCATTAGTGCCAAAACCCCCTCCAAGATTGTCTAAACTCTCTCCAGCAAATGACCAACGCTCAATCTTTAAGGACTATGAATTCCAAGTTCTTACCCAAAAATCCTCGATATATCAAACTCAGGCTCCACGCCCCATTTACTATACTCCAAAAGTATGACAGCCGTCACGCTCCATACTCAGTTGCTCCCTGCCCGCCAACTCATTATTTCGGACTCTGTAACTCCATGATTACTCAACAGTGGCTCTACGCCATTAATCGTTCAGCAAACTCCATGTTCACCCATCCAATAGCTCATGCTCAAATCAATCAACAACTCTGTTCGATGCCTCAACAGCTTTGTATTCATTCCTTCAGCAGCGGCTCCAAGCCCATTATCTCAGCAGCTCTAAGCTCATTCAGCAGCTCTATGCTCGCCATCTCAAAGGCTCAATGGCCCTATGTTCACTACCTCACCATCTCTGTAGCTCTATGCTCACCATCTCAAAGGCTTAATGGCCCTGTGTTCACTACCTCACCATCTTTGTGGCTCTATGCCCATAGAACAGCTCAGTAGCACCACGTGCTTACTGCCTCGATAGCTTCAAGCACCACGTGCTTACTGCCTCGATAGTTTCACACCCACTACCGTCAGGATACTCAGCGGCTTTACGCCCGAGATCATTCAATAGTTTCATGCACTATCATTCAGCAGCTCTGTGGTCGCCATCCCATGATCACCAAGCAGTGGCTCTACACCAAGCCAACCATCTCAGCAGCTCTACACCTATAACCATTTCAGCAGCTCTACGCCCGTATTTACCATCTCAGCGGCTCTACGCCCATATTCACCATCTCAGTAGCTCTACGCTCGTATTCACCATCTCAGCGGCTCTATGCCTGTATTCGCCATCTCAACAACTCATTAGCGAAACCCACTACTATCAAGTCACTTGACAACTCTGTGTTCACCACCTCAGCGGCTCCAAGCCCACTATCACAACGGCTCTACAACCGTATTCACCATCTCAGCGACTCTACATCCATATTCACCATCTTAACGGCTCTACGCCCGTATTCACCATCTCAGCGGCTCTTCGCCCGAATCCACTATCTCACTGGCTCTATGCCCACAATCTCAGCGGCTCTACGCCACTATCTCAACTGGCTCTATGACACACCAATCAACAAGATATCATCTATTCTCAAGCTCTACGCTTGAATGCTCTAAGCTCTTCGAATACCCAACCACTATGTACTGGATGCTCAAGTTCTATGCTTGAATGCCCAACCACTGCGTACTGGATGCTCAAAGCCTGTACTTTGAATGCTTGGACTCTACCCTCCGAATGCTCGAGCTCTACGCTCTGAATGCTTAAGTCCAGAACTTGAAAGAAGCTCTATGCTTAATCGAATTTCATTAGCAACCATTCCAACTCTCCTATGGGGAAAATTTTGATTTACTAGAACCCTTTGGTGTTTAGTATACAAGTACTATATCAATCTAGTCAGTTTATACATTGTAAAGTGCAATCCTGTGATGGCCTTTACTCTTTTGTTGCCACCTTTGTCTATGGAGCTTCCTGTTACCTAGATAGGTAACAACTTTGGGTAGCTTTATGGCAACTCTGTATTGCTACCCTTGGGTGGTATTATGTGATTTCAATGCCATAAAGTCTCCCATGGAAAAAGTTGGTGGGGATAGAACTTGGTTGCCCTGGATGGAAGAGTTCAATTCTTGCCTCTAATCAACTGAGTTAATTGATCTCAGACACTCTGGTTGCCAATACACTTGGTCTAACAAGCAACTAGGAGATGCCCATATCGGCACCAAGATTGATAGGGTTTTAGTCAATGAAAGTTGGATCAAAGACTTATGTTGGTCCAATGCTCATTTTCTCAGCCCTGGAGTGTCTGATCACTCCCTTGCTGTTGTGTATTTGATTGCTGCCTCACCCCCAAGAAAAAGGGCTTTCAGGTTCTTTAACTTTTTGGCTGAACACCCAAAATTCCTTGACATTGTTTTGCAGGTTTGGAGGAAAGTAATCATTGTTAATCCAATGTTTTGTGTCTGTGAGAAACTTAAACACTTGCAAGAGGACCTTAAACACTTGAATACCAATGAGTTCAGTGAACTGTCTACAAGGGTGGCCTCCTATATAAAGCAATTGGAAGCCATCCAAAGAAAGCTTGGCTCTGACCCCAGTGATCCCTATAAACAAGCCACTGAAAGGGATCTATGTAAGTAATACTTGGTTTATGCTAGAGCAGAAGAAAGTTTTGCCAAGCAAAAGTCAAGAATTCAGTGGTTAAAATTAGGGGATCAATGTTCCTCATTCTTCTTCAAAACCATTACCAATTCAAGAAATAGGAACAGAATTTCTAGCATGGTTTTAGAAGATGGTTCTATCACCTAGGATATTGAGTTGGTTAAGAACACTTTCATCAACTACTACAACAACTCCTACGCTTGGGGTATTTCAACCTTATTTGAAGGCAAGGTTCATGACTTAGCAGGCTATTTGGTTTAAAGACTTCTGACGGTCCAATAGAGGGAATGGAAGTGAGATGTGTGACAGCATGGCTTTGAGTCTAAGTGGAAGATTGTTAGAAAATTATACTAAAAGTCATGCTTTTGTGTAATGGATAAATATTTGTCATTAATTAATTAGTTTTATCCCCTTTTTATGAGAATCTTTTATGAGCAATGTTTGCATAATATTATTGTAACAACCCGGATTTTTGGTAAATAAAAATTTCGTTAAATATTTGAATATTTTATTTAAATTACTTGTTTACTTTTAAAAATTCCTTTTAAACTTTAATCATAATTAGATTTGAGACTGATAAATTATATCTTTTTGCACCAGACAATTTACTTCTTTTGAAAGGCAAGTATACTTGTAGAAGCACTTGTATATTTTCCTAGCAAGTTAAATAAAATCTTTAAATTATATTTCTCGGCTAGAAATCCTACTTTGCAAGTAGAATTAGTTACCAACCGATTAGTTAAAAAAATCTAACTATCATTTCACCTAATTACATTCTCCTAAACCTAGGTGAACCTTTTCCACCCTTTTTTAACCTTATGAACCTTTTAGACCTAGGGAAGTAATCATTATACTTACATGTCTAGTCAATTCTTGACTTTATTGCTCATCATTACTTCTTCCAATAATATTCCTTCTCACCGGCCATTTTCTCTCTAACCATTAGGCAATAGTTTGTAGGGTAATTTTTATCCCTTGGATAATGGAAACTAGACTTGCCAATGTGTAATCATTATACTCCATGTCTAGTTATTTCAACCTTAGTTATCATCAATATTCCTTTACCCATTGAATAATAAATGTTAGGGAAATCTTTGTCCATTGGATAATGGAAGCTAGATTTGCAAATGTGTATATATATTTGACAAGACAACTCATGGACCAAAGAAAGTAATCATTGCACTTGCATAACTAGTCATTTCAAGACCTTACTTCTTCCATTAACTCTCTACCCATTGGACAATAACTACTAGGAAAAATTTTATCTTTTGGGTAATAGAAATAAGTCTTGCCAAAAATGTGGAGACCCGAATAATTTTGATTTTTGAAATTAATTATTAAATGCCTAATTGAAAAAAAAGGGGATTATTTGGTGATTAATTAGATTGTGGCTTGAATAGAAAGAGTAGAGAGTTGAGGGGGTGAATGTGTAGTTTAAAGATATATGGGTATATAAGGTGGGTGTGTGCATTGTAGGAGATCAAATTCTCCTCTCCTAACTCTCTCATCCGGCCTCTCCCTCCCTCCACCGGCTCTCTCTCTCTCTTTCTCTCTCTCTCTCTTCACTTCTCACCCAAAACTCCACTCCATCTCCCAAAATCTTTAAGAAACAACCTCCCTCCGGCCTTGCAATCGCGTTCTTGAGCTCAGAGATCCTTGGGTTGAGTTTAAATCGAAGTTTCGGAGTTCAAAAAGCTAGGGCTCGTTCAAAAACGCTTGAATCTCGACCATTATTGCGAGGTAGGGACTTTTTTACTTCTTTTACATGTTTATGTGTTGATTTGGTGTAAAATCGTGCCCTTGATTGTCGAATTTTGGTTTTAGAGCATGTCTGAAATTCTGCTGAACGTTCTACCCGAAGCCCCGTGGTATCGATACGGATTAAGGCCGTATCGATACCATTAGCTTATCTTTTTGGGCAGAGAGTAGCGTATCGATACGGATTAAGCGCGTATCGATACAGTGAGCTTAACTCCA
>BPLS01000262.1:0-47500 GCA_019656275.1 Rhododendron kiyosumense
GTTCAGTCATTTGCCTTAGCCAAACCTAGGAAAGAGATAGCCTCAGCTCGGCGACTAGAAGCAATATTCGAGTAGCTATCAGGTATTGAAGTCCAGAAACTACCGCATCTAGCTAGGAAACGGCGTGTTTTTCTCCTAAAGACCTTTTACAACCGGAGAGTTGCTTCAAAAATGATCATACTTGAGGAAAGAAAGGGATTTTTTGCTTCAAAATACGCGATAGACGCAATATAAGCAGTTCGCTACTTGGTTTGCTAGAGATGTTTCGATTGAGTCCCTCCCGCTATGAACCTCCTCTTAAGATCTCGACTGTACCCCATTCGGGAAGGGCTTGATTCCTCGATCAGCTTGACTCGACGATCAAAGACTTGACCAAAGATAAAGATAGAGAACGGCGTCAACTAAGAGTTTCAGGGGAGACCGGGCACTTATCAAAATTAGGAAAGTAAAGCGCTATATGAATCCGGGTTGGCGGAAGAGATGCTTGCGTCTGCTCAGCCTGATTAGTGGGAATCGTTGATTGCAATCCTCAGCAACAACCTATTCTCAGTCATTCCATAGGTTCCCAGAATAAAACGACCCCCAATCTCAACAGACATCTAATCATAGGCGTCTCGGCCTCTTTGACTTCAGCATTCGTTGCCATTCGTGCAGCTCAACGTTCTTCGAATGATATTTTTTCTCTTTCTTTTCTCACAAATCAACAAAAAAGGAAATTGACTACAAAGGTACCCAGGGGCGGTGACAACGCACCTTTCCTTTGAAATTCCTCCTTCCTTTCGACTGACTCTGCCTTTTGACTGATTCCTAGCTTGAGCCTTTTCGACGAATCTGTCCACTTTTTGACTCCTCTTTCCCCCTTGGTCTAGTTCATCCGATCTTTGTAACATCTCGAACAGCACATAAAAGAACTTCTTTTGTCAGAACAGAAAAAGAAGCTGTCAAAGATGTGATGTAAAATGTGCTGCTACTAGGAAGAGCAGTCCCACTAGCAACTACAACAACAACCTATTATCGAACAACCGATTTGTGTACAATAATAAGTTGTTGAAATAGGTTGTTCAATAAGATCGGTTGAATCAAGGATGGCAGTCCCATATAATAGATAGGAAAGAGCTTCGAGCCATATCGAGAAGAACCAGCAGATCATAGAACTAGCCGCTGGCTGCACCATCTGATAGGGAAAGAGCAGAGACTCATACTAGAAAGCTGTCGGGCTTACCGACCGGGCTAACTATGAATGGCGTAGTTACCGGGCTTCGAGGGAACCTGCTTACTAATGGATAGGCACGAAAAGCCCGTTGACACATCGGGCAATGAAAGACTTTTTTTTTCGCTTAAAAAGAAAAGACGCTCTTTACGCAATCACAAAGAAGAAGCATCATCTAGCTCGATCCGGTATCGTCAGTTAAGTGATGATCGAGATCACCTCTGTTCAAGATCTTCCTGAATAAGCGCGAGCAAGATAGAAGATAAGAGAACCAAGACAACTAAACTATAGGGCTTCTTAACTTCCTCAAATGATTGACGATCGGGAAAGAAAAAGAAAGGCTCTATCTTCTGTTATGAGTAAGTAGCCACTTCCTAGCCCCGACTCACAGCTTCTCGTCTTATGCTTCTTAGCGGATTCTCCTTGGTCGGGAAAGAACGAACTAGGGCATAGGATAGGGGGGTAGCATACTTCAGAATCTTAGTCTTCTCTTGAAAGTTAGGCATCCGTCTTTTGTTGCTTAAGACATTCTGATGTGGGCCCATTCTACTTGCATTTTGAAAGGGAGGACTCTTTACAAAGCATACCTTGCTAAAAGAGAAGAGAGGCGACAAGAAGCCTTCATAAAGTAGGGCAGGGCCAAAGACGATAGCGGTCTCACCCTAGCTCTCACACTGCTGAAGGGGGGTGCACCTGACGACACTACAGCTTCTTCCTAATCAGTCGCTGATAAAAGGTTGAATTAGAGAAAGAAGGCAGCCATGCCCTAGGATGCATAGTTATACGTTGACGCTGCATACCCTGGGAGGGGGTCGTCGATTCGAGGAGAGAATTCCTCAGAGAGGCTCTGCTCTTTTTCTTTTCGGCTGATGGCTATTTCAAATTCAAGTGCCACTTATCTTAACACAACTCGGGCTAATCCAGCCCCAGCCTAGCTAGACCTGGTGAAAGCAATCAAGCCAAAGCAACACTTATTCCTTCAACGGCAAGAGCTGCAGATGAAATAGCAGTGGTTATGCCGACATTTCCCCTTATCTTATTTATTCCGATCCGGATTCCCGGTTAGGACTCTTTAAGAAGAAGCAGTGAAGGAACCAGAGAGAGAATTTAGGAATGCAGTCACGTGCCTTACAACATTAGGGCTTCTAGACTGGCTATTGAAAGGTACGAATTCAGAAGCCGAGAGCAGCAAAGATGGCAATTCCAGCAAAGGAAGGGCGCTCGTACCCGTGCTCGAGTCAATAAGGCTGACGCTCGTTTAAGACTCCAGTCATTAAGCACTCGTCCTTTCTCGATTCAGTGATTGAGTCTTGTCCTTGCCATGCTCAGATGGCTGAGTCCTGCTATCGTACTTCATACTTGAGTTTTTCAAGTATATGAAGACCTTCCTTCAAATCAATATGCTCGCTTAAGCCAATGCGCTCACTTACAAGCCTATATGCTCGGTTGGTATGCTCTATAGTCAATACACTCGCTCAAGGCCATGCACGCTATCAGCTCGATCAAAGAATGAAAGGCATTCGAAAACAGTTCAAAGACAGGGAAAGGCGAACTCTTCTTCTTGATTGGAAAGGTCATTCAAAAATGACCAATTCCAAGGCTGTTCCCCTCGACCGCCAAAGACTGCTTTTGCCACATGTTTTCGGTGAAGCGGTTCTCGAATAGGAATGAATCCCCGGATAGACACCTTGCTTATCTTCCTCAAGGATGAGATTTCGAAAATTAGGAAATTTAGAAGGGACGATAAGCAGCAGCAATCATGAAATCTTTTGAACCTTCAGTTCTTCTTGCCCCAGTTTCACTATCTCTTTCAGTGCCTTCTTCGATTCCCTTTGAAGTAGAGGGAACCTTCTCTTTATCTTTCAGTTCTTTCATTGGAAACGAAATCAATCAATGAACCCAACCAAGCGATTCTCCTTGACCCGGCAAAGAAAGAAAGGAACGAACGGGATTCCATCGCCGATAGAAAGTAGCTAGACTATGGAAAGTACGAACTTCACCCTTCACCAATGGTCTTGGGTCTAGGCCACTCGACTATAGCCTGAACTAACTCTTGATCGACTTTAAGGCCTCTTTAAAACCCTCGATATATGGACACGAAAAAAGCGAAAAAAATAACGCTTTCGGTCACAAAGATGCACTTGAAAAGATTCATAGTGAGCTTTTCTCGCCGTAGGATTTCCATCACTTGACGGAGATGATCTAAATGGTCCCGTTCGCATGCACAAAAAAGCATAAAACGAAATCTCAAGTGAGAAGGCAGTGACGGTGAGGAAAAGGCATGGGTTGGCCTCCATCTTCCAGCTCTGGGGGAGCGTCTTTGAGCCCGGAAGCCTCTTTTTGGACTTGGTCTGTAGCCACTTGCTCAAAGATTCGTGTTAAGACGTCTTCTGTTTTCGACTCCTTTACTTTTTTGATGAATCATTCTCTGATGAAACCTCTTGTTTAGGGCTTTGGGGAGACGATGTAGTGACATCTTCTTCGAATTCGGAGGAGGATTCCCCAAAGACATAGGTCTTTTGGAATGACATTCTGGGCATTTCTTCATCGGAGTCTGATGAAGAAGCTCCCAATGTGATCATATTGCAGGAGTTTAGTACGATACGTATTTTTGGCTCATAATACCCAAACCTCTTGTATAAGAGGCACGTCCTCCTAGGATAAAACAACCCCTTTTCTGAGGTGGATACGATACCACAGTCTCTGAAAGAAGCGGCATTGGGCACGGGATTGCTTAAGCTTGCACCCAGACTTTTGGATCAGCCTCTTTACAGACTTTGAGAAATGAGTAGGAACTTGAATTTCATTTCCCTGTCGATGAGCTCATTGAGATCCTCAAGGCTGATTGCGTCTTCTCTCCATAAGCATTGGTTCGCCATAATTCTCTCAATTTGGTCTAGTGAGCCCTTAGAAATAGGAAGACTAGCCAATATGTGGATAGGAATAGACGAGAGGACATGCTTAATCAGGAGACCCCAGTAGACAAGAGTTTCCGCTGGCGCGCCCTCCACCTTTTTGCTGATTTGGGTTGAACAAAACCTTTTTTAGGCGACCCTTGTAGATTGGAACACCGAGAAAGGTAAAAGGAAGATCTTTCTTCAACAGCAGCACTTTGGATGATGGAAATGCGTGAGGGAGCACATTTTTCCGAAGAGTAGACCGCACTTTTCTCTTTATTGATTCTCTGCCCAGATGCTCTTTCATATAAAGCAAGGAAAAAGAAGAGGTTAGATACTTTTGTTAGCGTTGAGAAAGATCAGGGTGTCATCAGCAAATAGAAGATGGGAGACGGGTAAAAAACTTCTACCCCCTCTATAAAAACCAAGACTGCCATCCTCAAAGATTTTCCTCAATACCCTACTCAGAACTTCTTCTGCTAAGAGAAAAAGACCCGGAGATAGAGGATCCCCCTGTCTTAGGCCTCTAGGGCTCTTAAAAAAGCCGTACATCGAGCAAGACTGAGAAAAATGGATTTTCTTCGTGCTCGTCAGGTGCTAGCGATATCGTGAATTCGATTTGCTGTTCTTGTTAGCAACTCTTCGGTCATATGTCCAACTGTTAGATTCAAGAAAGAATGCGAAGAGAAGGAATTTCTGCTTTCTGACTCTCTGTTCAAGGAGACAACACACCGGATTTGCCGAAAGAAGGTTGAAGAGTGAAAGCACTCTACGATTCAGATTTAGCTATAAGTTAACCAGTCATGAGCTAATATCACAGCTCCAATCATAGCAGCCCCAGCAGCTTCAACCACATGGGATATGGTAAACAAAAGAAGCAACGAAGGGACTCACGCTCGCTAGCAGCTCAAGGGGATTGAAGACAGCAAGAGAGAGTACCTTTGTTGACAGAGAAGGTCTCAAAAGGCCAATGTTATCTCATTTTCCGGGACCTATAGTAGTGAGAGCCTACAGAGCCGATTTGAAATGGAAAGTCAATTCATGGAAATTGCAGCTATATGAGATGCACTTTTTTCATTGATCTCTTCTTTCGATCTCCCACCTTTCTTTCATTAGAGCTTAGATTCTTTCTTTCTTCTGAAATTCCATTTGAAAGGAAATAGATGAGTTCCTTGAAAATGGAAATTGCAGCTATATGAGATGCACTTTTCCACTTTGGATCTCCTGCGTATGAAGGGAAATCGACTTTGAATGAAAAATACGGGGTTTTGACAAGTTGTCAACAGGCTCGTTAGAAAGGAAATCGAGTTGCAACGAAAAAACCCGCAAAAACGCAACTTTTCGATCTACTCGTTAGTAAAGAAAAAGGATCACACCCCCGCAAAAACGCAATGAGGAGACGGTGCGACACTGCAACTTAAAACATCTCCTCCGGCCCGGTCTGTCTTAGCGACTCTGTCTTTGCTCCCGATTCTGATCCGGGCAAGGGCAGTAGGTCTAGGTCCTAGCTTTAGAAGAAAAAGAAAGAGACATCTATTCTACCATACAGGGTAGGAAAGGTGTCCCGCCGTCCAGTCCCCGAAACAAGCTAGTAGCTAACTCGAAAGCAAGGGTAGCTCAAACAAAGCAGTATCTCCGTCCATACATTCCTGCACTGAGGAAGGAATGAACTAAGCTAAGGTATTCCCTATTTTGTAAACTCGGAGTTAGCAAGTAGGAAGTGAAACCAAGTAAACCAAGCGGGTATCACGGTAAGAAAGATCCATCATAGGCAGTAACATCCGCTAAACCTTCCAATGAAGAACTATGCCCATTTGATAGGCGAAATTCCTGTTGAACTTCTATAGGTCCAGACTAGACCATACCCACCACAGTGAGGGTTTGAAAGCTTGATTTTGAGTTTATGCTAAAGTAAGAAAGCACTTCCTATTGTTGCCCGGCCGGGCCGTGAAAGAGTGAAAGAAAGCTATCCAGGAAGACGCTAACCCATCAAGTAGCTCTCCGAGCCAGTACCGATCGAACTGGGAATAAACGCGTAGGTGGAGAAGCAAGTGAACTCAACACTCTTTCTCTAGGCTCGGGGATCACCTTTTCTTGCTGCCATGAGTGCCCCTTTCTCAAACTTTTCTCTAATATAAGGGCTGCCCTTTGCTGCTATTACATGAGCTTGAAAGAGCTTTCTTTATTTAGAACACTTCTCTCTTTCTCAGAGCAAGTGCTTCTGCCTCATCCTGTTCCTGAACGGGGGGTACGCTCGCCCCCCTGTTACATTGCCTTTTTCTATCTTTTTGATATCCTTCTCAAACAAAGTAGTAGAGTTCGCGAATCTCAACACAGAGCTCCTCATCGGTTCCATGAAGCCCTGACGAAAGACCTGAGCTGCTACTAAGGTAAACTTGAGCTACGGCAAGTAAACTACTTCTCTTCGCACGAGTCTACACGCTTCTTGCAAGAAAGTGACACTTCCTAACGGAATGTTACCCCCCTAAATGAGATAGGACGACAGCAGAAGAAAGTGCTTCTATCGAGAAGGCCCAATCTTGCATCAGTAGAGGCCTATTCTCCTCCGTCAAACAGGTAAATGTTACCTTCCCCATCCTATTCAAGCGGAAAATCCATTCCGTCAGGAGCTTCAAACTCCGGTGTGTAAGAGACTTAGCTGCTTCTATCTCTATCTCTTGTTACACACGATCGGGGTAAATAATCCTAATCTTGGCTCCTAGAGCAGAGAGATGAGACTGGTTATAGTAAGGGGTTGGTTGATGTATAATATTCGTGTTCCCGGGGAGCAACAGCTCAATGAGGGACTCGGGGAAGTAAAGAGAGGGGAGGGGTGTGCTCTCGTCCCGAGTCACTGTGCCCTTCTGTACCGAGAATCGGCCCTTTTCATCTCAATTTCGCTTGATCGCCTCGATAGAATAGGGGTCCGAAGGGTCCCAGACGCGCTTCTTCCGCAGCTCTTCCTGCTCGGCTTCCCGCAGCTCTGAAGAAGAGGCTGGCTTCGGCCCCATCTCCTGAGCAGGAGATGGAAGCTCGTTCAGATCCGGCAGCGGGGTGCCGTTGGGATCCGGCAGGGTTGACGGGCCCGCCTCGCTTCTGCCTTGATCCATAAAGTTTCCTTCAATGGGGGCATACTGTTGTCCCTCAACAAAAGAGAAGATGATGCCCAAAATGGGGCCGACTTCCCACCCTACTCTTTTCTTTGGAAGAAAAAGGAGATCCCTTTTCTTAGGAGCAGAGATTCTACCTTTATAAAAAGCAGATTCAAATCCAAACCTAAAAAGAGATAAATAGATAACCAAATCAAAATGACAGTAGAGAATAATAGAAAAGGCAAGAAGCATCTACGGAAAATAGGAAAGGTCGAACTATTGGAAGAAAATAGAAAAGGAACACCGAGTAGGATCAAAGAAACTAGCAGACTAATCACTAAATAGATACAAATAGGTGCAAATTCTGACATTGCTTATTTCGATTTTTCAACCAATTAGCCACATTCAAGGTGACAGGATTCGAACCTATGGCCCTCTGTACCCAAAACAGATGCGCTGACCAGACTGCGCTACACCTCGTCTCACCACCCCGGAGCATATAGATCCACCCGATCGATGAACACTCAAACCGAATTCGCCCATCCTTTTTGGCACAGGGGCGCGAGAACCAATCCGAGTAATCCACCGCTTTTTTTAGAAAAATCTGCCTCCAGAAAGATAGGGCGACGCCAAAAAGCCGTATAGTGCAGGAGCGCTCACATTTTTTGGCTTACTCTTTCACTTTTCTTTCCATTCCAAATCCGGCTCGCTCCCGGCTACGTGTCCTTTGGTCCCTTCGCCCGCTTAGAAGTGGATTCGAACCACTGACACAAGGATTTTCAGTCCTTTGCTCTAACCAGCTGAGCTACCTGAACCACTTTCCTAAAGTCTGTTTTCTTCATCGAATAGCGCCCTACCTTACCACTTGATTAGTAAGGGAAAAGCAAGCCCTTTACTAAAAAAAAAAAGAAAGGGCTTTTTCCGTCAAGCTTTCGAGCAGCTCTTTCAACTGCCGCCTAATCCTCCAACATGCTCAAGAACCGAGAGCCGTCCAGTCCCTGGACGCCCGGAGGGAGCTTGCAACTAGAAAGAAGACGGTCAAACAAAAACAACGCGCAACGGGCTCTCCGCTCCGTCTCACTAAGTAGTGCTATTCTGTCCTCCGGGGGTCCCCAAGAGGTTCTTTCTCTCACGTAATTTCGCCCGCCCGTTCCACTTCCGTGCCGGAGGAAATGGGATTCGAACCCATGATACAATCTTCTTGTATGTCGATTTAGCAAACCAATGCCTTAAGCCGCTCAGCCATACCTCCAAGTTGTTGATCGGAATGGAATTTGATGTGCCGGGTTTGGTTGGTTGCCCGAAGGGCTATCTGATCCGATCAACTGCGTAAGCCGTAGCGCGCTAGCGCGCGTACTCTTCCTCTATGAACGAGACTCCATCCAAATCTGCCACTCGTTGGGCGACGCCTTCTTTTCTATGAACACCCCACCACTGAATAATGAACTTTGCCAGTTTTCGCCTCCGACGCGACCAGGAGAGAACACACGGTCAAGCCAAGCCCGCCTGAATGGAATGGAATTAATATCTCCTTCGTCTGGTAGAGAAGGGAGAAAGCCCGGGGGACTGGACTGTGACTCTTCTATTACATTACGGAGAAGTCCATTCTCGTTATGATCGATCCACGTCCTACCGTAGTGCCCGGAGAACCAGGCTTGCTTAGCAACCAAAGCTAGTAGCTTACTAACGCGAAGGAATTTTTCGTTGATTGCACGAGCTAGACAGTCAATCCAGCCGTTTTCTTGCTTGGTGCGCTAGTGCGCCTGACTTATAAGTAGGCGTTTTCTTATCCGCCTATCAGCTCTTTTTAACTGGCCTGAAGCTTAAAGACAAATGGCCATAGAGAGCGATGAACTCATCAGACAGCTGCCAGCTAGCCTTGCACTTCCTTATTCACTCTTGAACTACAAGAATGCGTCACTGAAGACCGTCATGCTTTGCTTGATCTCCTGCGCCTACCAGGACGGATTTGCTTTACACATACCTGATTACTTGCTACCGGAAACCGAAGCACCTATGCTTGCTGCCTTAACTCCACCTTCGGAAAGATCCTATTACACAACAAGTATAGTGTTAAAGGAAAGGGAAGAGAGAGATTGAAAGGAAAGAGAATCGTAAAAAGATAATCGTACTGATTGCGCCTATTACTATGGACTAGACCGATTAGGGGAATGCTACCGCTTACCTTAGACTGCTAAAGGGAAGAGAACGGATTGCCGTCTATGATACAGGTATGAATTAGCTACTCAAAAAAGTAAAGTATATCATAAGTCCAATACGACAGGCTACCCCCCTATTTTAGTGATTAGACTAGCTCTTGAAGGGGGACATCCTTAAGGAAGAGTATAGGGGCTTATACAATTCATTTGTTCTCCCCTCAGCCCCTAAGCGCTGGCTTCACTCCATTTGAAAGTGAAAGGATAGGCCTTTGTACTAGAAGAATGCAGATAGGAATCCGGAGAGTGAAGAGAGGAAGGAACATGAGGCATCCTTCTTGCAGGAGCTCGGACTTCAGTTCGAGCCAACGAAGGAAGCAAGCGCAGGGATTCACTTGATCGGATGGAGCCGGCTGTCAATTGCAGCAGTATCGGGATTCGGAAAGGACGCGGTATGCTTTGGATCGTAAGAAGAAAATGTTCTCATTCTCAGGAATCGATTTAGATCGATATGAAAGGGGCCTAAGGGCCTGACTTTCCGACTTACAGGTCCCCACCAATAGAATAAACCTCGGCCGACTGGGTATGACGTATGAGGGAGGGGCCAAGAGACGGATTTTCGCCGTTGGAAACTATCTAAATCAACGTCTGCTTCAGCCAGTCCTGGTTGATGAAGGTCTTGAGTAGGATCCGATCCCACAGGATGGGACTTTCAATCAGACCAGACCTCTTCGCTAGTGGGCGAATCCACCCTCTTATCTTATGATCTTAAGTCGGCCACAGACCATGGGCCTCTTCTCTATCTATTTGAGATCCTGCATCTTCGATAGGTCTTTCGCGTCTTCGCGTGAATTCATCTTTCGCTATGAACAGATGTGCCTTTTCTTAAGGGCAGGAGACCTCTTAGGCTTTCTTTCCTTTCGTGGCGGGGCTTGGCCTACTACACATCTTGGCCTCTGTTCGCTCTATCGCATCATAGTTTGGTGGGGCGCAGACTTAGTTCGTACGGGACAAGCCTTTGCTAACTATGCTGTGCTCGGTGATGATGTTCTCATTGCTGATGAAGCAGTTGCCTTAGAATACAGACGCTCTCTGAGCTCGGGGTGCCGGTGAGGGAGCAAAAGTAGCTCATCTCGTATTCCGGGTGTGGGGAGTTTGCGAAGCCTTTCAGGGTGAAAGCGATGAGTAAGGTTTAACGTAGTCCTGTCTCCGCTCGGAAGGGGTTTTCCGCATTCACTACCGCCGGGAGAAGGACTCTGTAGAGAGGTTCTCTACGTTGGCCAGGATTGGATCGCGCCTTATCAACACTCCAAAATAAGCGCACTAAGCGCGTGTAGCTAGGATGTGGGCGATGTATTCGACTCTATCCAGGTCATCTTGAATGGTGGCTCGGTCGTGGCTCTTCATCCTTATATTTAGGGGTCAGCTGATCACATACCTAAGATCCGTTATGATTCCTCGCGATTTCAAAGTCGCGCCTTCTGAATGCTTTCTGCATCCCAATGCGGAGGTCTTTACGGAATATACTGTACTCAGAGGTTGGCTTAGCCAGTGGCTAAAGTACGTCCATTGGTACGCAAAAGTAGCAATGTCTTCGGATCTTAGCTTAGAATCTTTCTTCGTCGATCCCGTTGTTGAATCTAACTGGAGGTTAACTGGAACTGATGCCCGCGGGGTCCGGTTCGCTTATCTCTGGAAGCTCTTCTACATGGTTGCTAAGATGCCTCAGGGGCCTAGGACGCCTATCCTCGCACCCCCTTTCTAGAGGGTTTTCTACCTTATCTTCTGGGTGGCTGTGATGGCTCTAAGTACTTGGTTTTGGCTGAGGGACTAATCCAACCTCGGTCGAACAGGGGCTTGGTACGCACCAGCCGAGTCCCAACATCAAATAGAAGACTGACGGCGTCGCTGAACCAACGTTAACTAACCGAAGGCAAGGAAGCTTGTCGTTCTACTGTACTGATTTGCGAGCTATGAGCTGGCTATGAGTTATGCCTCTGTAAGGCAGTCCTGAACCGTAGTCTCCTTCGTTCTGTCTCAGTCCATTCCTGATCTGAGTAAGGAATGTCTTCTTTCGTTCCTCGCGCTTGCGACTATTGCTATCCCGTTCTTTGCTATGAGACCCCGAAGCTACTGGCCAAGATTGACTGACTTCTTGGAAATGGTGTAGGCGTAGAAGCGAGATGGCACAGAATCTCAATATGGAGTTGACATCGTTGAGTTGACATCATTGAGTTGAACTTGGGAAGGAGACCTAACTTTAACGGAGTCGAGTTCCCGATTTCTTGCGGACCCTTCTTCATTTAGGTCCTTTTGAGCTAAGGCTCAGTACTAAAAAGAATCCTTCTTTCCTCTAAAGTCAGTCTGAGAATACCCTGGCTTTCGTTCCTCATCTTACCCCTACCCTACCGTTCCCGTCATTAGTTCCTCATCTTAGTATGAGCCCTGTGACTTCTACTTAGTAAGTATTGGTTGGCTGCCTTTCGAACCCATGATCCTCATCCTTCTAAGTCTGTTCTGTTGTTAACTTTGTTCTTGCCTCTATCATTCGGAAAAACCCAAATCGATGGGAACAACGAGTTAGATGGCGCTACCTAGATTCCGGCTGCTCTTTCTGTGATGCTATTTCGGCCTCGTAAAGATCATATACTTCACCGGGTCTTTCTGGAGATCTATCAGTACGCCATCCGCTCCATATCTCTGCAAGTCATCTATTGGCTCGTTTCGTAGGATACAAAGAGGTAAAGATGTGTTCTTTTCTCCCATGCTTTCCGTTGGTCAACAACCAACAAATATGGGTGGTTCGGGGCATACTTCGATCTAGTCGGGTCAGTCTCGGTAGGCTCAGTCAGAGCAAGACATAAAAAAAGGAAAAATGAATTGAAATAGATAGTCCGCACCTCCACTGATACAATGTCACCCCTCCACAGGAACCAATAGAATCTCTCAGGACAGCTGGGACTAGCCTGACTCACGTTCCTCGCCTGCCTAGCGTTCACAGCCAGCCCTCTTTTTCACGGTAATAGTCCACCGACTCCCTACTATTTCCCCGTCGAATACGGCAAACAGGAAAAACTAGAGTTCCGATACAAAAGTCAAACAAAAGTACTAGAAAGAAGACGGTCAAACAAAAACAACGCGCAACGGGCTCTCCGCTCCGTCTCACTAAGGATAGAAAGATAGGAAGAAACAATGAGGTAGGGCTCGTCCCATCATAGGATAATAGAGTGGGTTCCCGAGCTTGCTGCGCTAGGAGAAGAGAAGCATAGGACTGATTCTCATAAGAGCATCTCTTTTCATTATATACGGAAATATGAAAAGTAGACCTCTCTTTCCTCGGAACTGAAATCGCTGTCCTAGTCCCTTAGCTACTTCACTCGGGTAGCTTGCTCATGAAACTCCCGTTGCCACATCGAAACCTCGTCTTTTTGGCTTAAAAAAGCTCTTTAAGCTATACGCAAAGGGAGACTCAGGAAAAGGGTACAGCATTTAGTCCCACTTTCGGGCGAGGCGATTCCTACTTCCGGAAAACCCGAACCATGACTATTTTCTTATTTAAAACCAGCAAGGCGCTTTGCTCGGTCGCAGATAAGAGAGACTGCCCTACGAATGCTAGGGGGTCTCAGTCTCAGAGACCGAACTGACCTAACAAGAGCTGCAAGCGAGAAAGAGCCAGAGGTTTCATTTCCTTAGTCTTTACTTAAATATTAACCCTAGCTGCAGGAGAAAGGGTCCGTAGGACATATTCACCCTTCTTTTAGTTTAGAGAGACCATAGGGATGCCCTAACAGATACTTGACTCCTAACTCAGATCACGAAGTACAAAAGAAATCCAAGTCAATTCGGCAGCAGCTTAGACTTTCCCGAAGGCCGAGGAGAAGAAGTCACTCCATTATTGCTTATGCGGAAGACTCACTCAATTCTTTATGAAAAATGGAAGAGAGCAGAGGGTTTAAAAAGGACAATTTTTGCATTTGAGGGGACTTATCGTACAAAGGGACCCCTTGAAAGTCACGCTTTTGATTAATAGACATGGGCTCCGAAAAGGTTTAATCAGCCAACACCAAGAAAGAGTCCTAAATTCCTACCGCTTAACAAGTTGAGAGATTCTATTATTCCCAATGGATGAGCTAAAAAGAATGCGAGCTGAGCCGGAACGGCAGGACGAGACTTTCTCACTTGGACAACAGGAGATGTGGACACTAATTGTACTTACCCTTTTTGCCTTTGATTTTGAATAAAAAAAAGTCGAGTGCCACTGGCTGGTACAGTATTTTAAAGGAAGGAAATCGCGAATGTACTTCCGGCCGAATTGGCGGAAATAACCGCTATTGTAGTAGTACTTCTTGCCGAAAGGAAGGAAAGCGCTATGTATGGATTTACGAATCAGCGAATGGCGGTTTCACCTAAAAATCCAAAACTCCGTGTTTGGGCTAAAGTAGTTAGTTATATCCTCACTAAACGGAAGTCTCTTAGTAACTAGCATAAGCTCCTCCGGGGGGAAAGCCTAACTAAGGAGTATTCGTCACGGGTTATACACAGCATGAGTATTCGCGGGCTATCCACAAGCATTAGTTCTCCCCCTGACCTGCCTCTGATTGCTTATCTCCGATTGCAGACTTGGACTCCTTTCCTTGAACTGAGCGAGTAGGCACCAAAGCAAGCTCAAAGGAGGAAGCAGTGCACCAAGGCACGGTCTGGTCTTGTTGACAAATCGAGTCTTAAGGGCCTATTTATCGCATTGGAATGGAACCATACAATTATTGACCTTTCGCAGCCCCTAACCCCAGCATGCACGAGGAAGTCAAAGTAAATTATCGGAACATGCTTGTAGGAATTTGGAAGGAAATCTATACCACTTTTAGTAAGAGGGTGTCGGAACGGGAGGGAGACTGGGTAATAAGATAATGAACACCGTATCCGGGATGGTGAGCGGCACTTTTTTTTATCCTTTTAGAAAAGCCTGCCTGTCAGCCCTGCAAGGATATCCAACCATAGAAATTTAGGGCAACCGCTTCAATCTCTTCGCCACGATTAGGTTCGTGAAGTTACCTACTTAAGAGGTTACATTAATGTACTTCCCGTATGGAGTGACTTGCACAATCTGCTTATAGCTTATAGTATACTGGTCCCAGCTCTTGCTTCAGGAACTCATGGTTACATGGTATCGTCCGCTATTCGACAGTGCTCTCATAACGAATTGATAGGTAACGATCACGGGAAGACATTTTCTTCTTGCTTGCCTAATCAGTTGAACCCGGGTGATCTTTATCAATCCATTGCCTATTGTCTTGTCCCCCGGAAGAAGCCGCTCCACTTTGGTGCGCAGCGCTCGCTCTTGAGGGAACGGAACCAAAGATTCATGGGGGTCGTTTATAAGAGAGAGAAGAGCTAGAAAGATGGTCCCGTTAGATCAGTGTTTAGTAATTGGAGCCGGTTGGCTCATTTTATCACGCACACGGAATTTTCCGATCTTACTGCTGAATGACATCATTTTATATTCCTAACTCTCTCCCACTTGATCCTGCAAGCCTATACTTCTTTCTTTGATGGCTGTCACTGCGGGTCGCTTGCTTGATTTGAAGGACTGCCCGACCAAAAAAAAAAGCTTGCTTCATTCCCTGCCCTACCACATGAACTCTTCTGTGCCCTTCTCCTAGAGAGGAGGTTGAAGTAGAAGCGGATGAAAGCCTGGCTAGAGCGAATAGAAAGAGTGGATTGTGAAACTCACTGCCCGGTCTAATCCTCCTTTTCCCGGATGCTGATCTAGAAGCTAAAGCTAATCACCGGGCTCTAACCCTTGCCAAATAGAGGATTGATTGAGCCACCCATCGTCGGATTCTAGTACCTCCTACCGGTTTGCTCATCGCATGCTGGTTATCGGAGTAGAAGCTGCATCACTAATCGCGGATGTTTGGACATCTTTAGGAGTTGAGTAGCTGCCCACCATCCCCTTCTTCAATGAGAGAGGACTCAACCCCCGGCTTGTTACGGTACGGCTCGGTATAGCAAGGGACGAAGTAGTTGATGTGATGACAAGGCATCCCCGACAGTTTGAAGGAGTAGTGCCATTGGTATCATTCCTGTCTTTGTTGGTCCAACTCGTGTCTGTTTTGAATTCATGTTGTAAATTTGAGTAGTATGCCCTATCCGTCAGTATGTGATGCATTAAGAGTAAAAAGGAGTAGCTCCCCTTCTGACTGAAACAACCGAACCATCTAACCTTCAGTCTGAACTCTCTGGATCAGTTAGTCATTCACATTCCGTAGTGGAGGAAGTACGCTTTGGGCACCGGGCACAGTGGTCAGCTGCTCAGCGCACTAAAGTAGAAAGAAAGCAACGTCACCAACTGAATCGCTATAAGCTCAGAGCTAAGCGAACCGAACGAACGGAGTAAGGTCCGACCACTGACTGAATCCAGAGCAGCACTGTTGGCTCTATTCTCTATAGTCTAGGGGCACGGAAAACCACCCGCTTGCACGCGGGTGCACTCTACGACTACTTTCCTTGATGAAGAAAGCAAACCTGTTGCATAGTGAGACCCCCTCAAAACCGGTTCGAATAACATTCCATTCGACTTAATCGAACAGAAGTCTGACCTGCTAACAGAAAAAGTTCGCTGCTTAAGGCACGGCCGGGAGTTTCCCCTTCGGATAACGAAGCACGAACTCAAACAATGATTCATCGGGTTTTTGAGTGGTCGCGCTTGCAGTTGAGAGAAGCTGACTTGGCTTTCTGTGTGAAAGAAAAACCTTCAGACAAATTTGGAAAGTCAGTCAAAGAGGTGAATGATCCGATGGGGTGGGAGGTATACCAATCCGATGGCTGTGTCAGCGAAACTCCTAGGGAATAACCTAATCAATAGAGCATCTGTCGCCTCTAAGCTCGACAGTCTCCGTGCAAAATGTCCTCAAGTGGCTCTTAGGGCTCCCTTTGTTTGCTCTTTGTTTTACTAAATATAGGAGGTAAGTAGCTGGGAAAACTGCCGGGGGGCAGTAAACAGAATAAAAATTCGACGTTGGTGGCCTATGGCCAGACTTCATCTCGTCGGAGGGTTTCTTCAGAGATGGGATCCCTTGCACAAGTATGCTATTTCAATCAGTCCATGCTATCCGCTACACAGGCATATTCTACCCACTACACAGGGTTCTTCAATTCCGTTTGATTCAAGACAAGAAAGGGCAGGAACGCTTCAAATAGACTACAGTGGACATATTTGATTCAGAGAGCCGCGCCTCGTTTAGAAACAAGAAGATTACAGCCTAGTAGTTGGTGGAGGCACTAAGTACCCTTTGGGTATGACGAAAGGCTAAAGCGTTGCATAGGAAGTCTCCGTTAATGGGATGCCGGGTTCCCTTTGAGTGTAGAAAAGCTGCTGCTCGACTTGAATTGAGGTTGTACCCCATAGTGAAACTTCTGATTAGCCCTACTCTACTAGATTAGCCATAGCTAATTCGATAAAGGAGGGGGAGGGGTGAAAGAAAGGACACCACCTTTTTAGAAACAAAGACTACGATACTTTAGATTATCCATCCACTGTTACAAGAATGGTATGTGCCGCCATTAGGAAGAGAGGGAGAATGTGACTCAGTTTCGGTTGAAGTTGGCTTGCTGGATCTTGGAGTTGAACGTGAATAATTGTGAGACCCTTGTGTATCCTTCTGTTCCTAAGGGAAGGGGCTTACTCATATAAAATATAGAAAAGAAAGTTTGTACTTAATCTATTAAGTAAGTTCATTCCAATCTTCTGATCTTCAACTATTCTCACCCCTCGGAGTCTAAAAAGATGTGTATCTTGCTATTGGTATCAATCGGTCCTCTCTTTCCTTTTGGTGATATAGCCGCATGTGTAGATTACCCTTATTCTTCATCTTCTCTACCCTTCGGTTGCTCAGGGCTGTTGACTATGTCAAGGCAATACTTCCCTTTGCCTTACCCAGAGGATAATCGTATCGGCCCTTCCAGCAGCCCGTCGGGCAGTCGAAGTAGTGGATTCTGTTCAATCGGCTAAGAGGCAAGTGCCTTTTCCTCTATCTAATGTCTCTTTTTCCGTAAAGTCCTAATGTGCTTCCTGGCTTTCGTTACTCTCTTTTGAGTCTTGCGAGTGGTCCATTACTTCCTTAAAGTCTTCTGTGAGGGATCGATCTTGGGCAAAGACACTATGGGATGGTCCCAGACCAGGAAGAAGATAACCTCGAGCGGACCGCTTTTCCGCAGTAAAATGACTTATTTAAATACATTATTGACAGCTAATTGATTGCCTTTTCTTTGTTCTTTCCCGAGTGAAGTGACTCACACTAAGTCCCTCCGCGGCCCCTTACTTAGTCAGATTAATCTCCTTCCTTTTTTGAGAGAATCGTGGTAAGGGCTGAAGATCGAGTTCATGCTTTTGGGCTTGTGTAAGGATTTCCCTATCGGTTAGTCGGAGAAGGGGCAATTGACTTCCTCCCTTCATTCTTCTATTCAAGTGGGAGGAAAAAGACTTTCACGCTTTATGGTCTGAATTCAACGGATCTCAAATTATCCATTTCTGAGCTTCAAGCCTTGCAAGCTTTCGAAGTCTTGCATTCATTTCTGTCTCATTTTCAGGTAGAGTGTACCTGGCCCCTATAGGAACCCCCTGATCTGATGGGGGGAATTCCTATGAAAGAGGCTCACTTGGAAGGAGCGATATCTAGCAAGTCTGGAGTGAGTGAATGGTCTCATCCAGTTCACGAGTCAATCCTATCAGCCGCTCAGCCTGCCTAATACTTAAGGACTGAGTTTCCTTTCTTCCTTCCTCAGGTCATGTGTAATAGCCGGAGGGCAGAATTCGTATCTGTCTGTCTGCAGTCCGTATGTAGGTATGTCCAGCGGTCCAGCCAGCGTAGGCTACTCTTTTTCTGTTAGTCCATCCAGTCGGTCAGTTGATAGTTTGATCGAGGGCATGAAGGCTAAGGTACCCTAAAAAACGGAGATTGAAATCTCTAAAGTGTTTTCAAAGCCTTTTTGGCTTCAAGGATGTCCCGTCTAGTGGGAGAAGTGGTCCAAAGCAAGAGTCTTTCGGGTCTATACCCATAGCCCTTCTTTTGGTACAGTGCAAGAGTCCCGGGCGGAATTCCTTTCTATCTATCATCCCGTACTCTCATTCCAACTTCTCTTAGTCAGTCTTTTATTTGATTCTGTCTTATCTTTGTTAGGATTGGTTGCCTTTTCCCTTTCGTCTGTCGTTTATCCTTCATTTGGTAAGTAGATCGGGCCTATCTTCTTTCAGATCGCATTGTGCTTTCTTTCTAGGTTCAGCCTTTTCTAATTCCCCTAGGGCTTTTCTTAAGTTAAGTCCCGTAGTCGTCCTATCTGTTCATTCCGTCTAATAAGTGTTGGAATCTTTCGCAGCTTTCCCTTACGTAAGCATTTTATTCCGTCTTAGTTTCTTAGCCAGCCCCGCCCCCACAAGGGTAGAATTCCTCTCAAACCTTTCATCCTGTCTTTCTGTCTTTGTATTTTTATCTATCTTTTTTTTTAGTGTTGTCAGCCTTGGAAGTAGTCGAATCGGTACATCTCTTTGCCGGATCTTAGTGTTTTAGTAAGGTCTTCCTTCTTTCTTTTAAAAGGCGGGAAAACCACTTGAGGGCGGAATTGCCTTGTTGGTTGAGTTATCTCCTTCTTAAGTGTTGGATCGGGAAGTCTTTGACTAAGTTCCTCCGTATATGACACATTCGTCTAGTCGTATTAATCCTCGTGTAACTGGCTCCTACCCCGAAGTGAATCACTCCTCCTTTCGGTTTTTGCGAGGGTTCCATCTGTCGGCTAAAGGTCCATTGCTTTCCTAAAGTGAATATTGGAATCTTCCTTCATCTTTGATGTAAAATAGCGCTTAGTCATATCAGGGGCAATCTTCTATTAAATTACCTTTGCCGCTAGGGGTCTGGAAAAAGACCCGTAAATTCCCCCGCTTTCAGAGATTCCAACTCCTAAAGGAAGAAGTTCCCCTTCTCAGTATCAGAATAAGGGACTAACGGAAAAACCAGTTCTTCGCTATACGAAAAAAAGGGATTGGACTACTTAAGACTGGAAGGCTGGCAAAGGAAATGGCCCTTAGCCGGCTTCGACCACTGGAAAGAGAGGAAGGATCGGGAATGCTTCCAAAAAAGGAAAGAAAGCTAGAATAAGATGACGATCGCTCGTGCACGATCAATAATGGTATACACTTCACTACCTGAAAGAGAAAGCCAGTACTGGATGCAAGAGAGCAGGGAAACTAAATAAAGACAAAGAAAGGTAACTTAGCCCATTAGAAGGCTAGCCTAATAGTTTACATCGCTCCTGCAAGAAAAAGAGGGACTTGAGACGGGAGGTCAGCAGTTAGACTCAGCTTAGCAAAAAGCGGTGAACCCGCCTAAGACCATACCGAAATGGTGATAGACCCAAAACCCCCTTCTACAACAACTCAACAAAAAGAAAATGCACGTTAGCCATAGGCCAATGGGATCAGTCATCCTCGTCGTCCTCATCATCATCGTCAGCTCCAGCCCTGGGTCCCACAACTGGCTACACCCGAAAGGAAGCATCGATCTCTCTAGGAATCACTCTCAGTCTCAAAGGAAGACAAGTCATCTGCGGTAAATAGTAGAACGAACTCACTATCTGGGCCCTCAGCGCCTGGATCTCCTGCTGCCGACTGGCTATCAACTCCTGCATCCGAGACAGCTCTGTCCTGGTGATCAAAACCTGATCGGGGCCTATGTGCCATTCCCGCACGAAACAAGCAACGGAAACCTCTTCTTCTGCCAGGTCTGCCAAATCAGATAAGGGAAAAAGAGGAGAATCAATTTCCCGATCAGAGAAACCTCTGAGCTGTCAGACTCAGCTGAGAGCTGTGAAGGTTGTGTGAAAGAAAGGATTCCGTCGGACGGAGGAGGACCGGCTAGCGAGCTTAATGACTAGCAGCTTTCCTATCTTTTGTTTGCAATGGTCAGGCTAGCTACGGCAAAGTCTAATAAAGAGGACTGACTCCTTCTATTTGTAAGCAGTCCCCCCTTCTAGTGGTTCAATAGCCTGCCACCTGACGACGGTTCGTGTTTGTAAAGAGAAGGAGACTGCAAGGGCTAAGGGAAGGCTATGGGATAAGAGACGGCTATTCAGGAGAGTGGAATGAGGAATGCACTGGTCCCGGGTGGGCGAGGGAATGGTCCTCTTGCTAACTGTATCGTTCCAAGTTCTTTCATTTCGAGATAGAATATCTTTCTCGGTTCGGTGAGTTCCCCACATTGCGATTCTATGTCTATCAGATTCGGGAAAGAGCGCAGCTCACATAAAGCAGAGAGGGTAAAGGACCTTTCTCTTTCGAAAGTCTTTCTTTCATAGCCTGGTCGGTACATAGCCGGTACGACAATGCGAGAGAATCTCTCTTTCTTTCCTTTCATAGCCGGTGTAGCTAACAGTAGGAAGCTCTCTTTCCAGGAGGGTACAAGTATGGCAAAACGAAAATAGAAGGTAGATAACTTTCTTATAGTTCACTAAGGAAGTCCAGCTAACAACAAGACAGTGAGTTCCTTTCGATACTTCAACTTCGAGAGTCTTTCCTGGCAAAATCAAGGATTTCGGGCTTCTTGCTAAGAGGACCAAGAGCGACTTACTGGACAAGCAAGGGCACGAGCGGCGACCTACACCATAAGATGAGCCTTTTCCCAGACCCCGCGAATGCCAGTAGTGAGAATGAATCGGCGGGTAGATTGAGTTACTAAGAGATACTAAGCCCTCTCCTTATAGTCCAGGCATTGTCCGTACCGAGGGTTAGTGTCAAGGGTTCGGTCGAAGACCAACTAAAGTTGCCCTTCAAAAAGAAAACAAAGAAAGGGGAAACTAGAAGTCGTTCACGAAGGTGAGTACCAGTAGTTCACGTTAGTGAAGGCCAGTGGAAGGCCGTAACGAAACGGAAACCTAGAAGGTAGAGCATACCTAACCAGAGGCACTATAAGGGAAAACCTTAGAATCTTATCTTGTTCCCACCTGTCCCCTACGGGATAGGGTATAGTTATACCTAGTGACTTATCCGTTCCGTAACTGGCTGGCCTTTTCTTGCCCCCACATACCTTGGATATACCTCGTCTGGGAATATCGTCTAGGAAGGCAGGCGCCCGTTACCTAATGGAGATCAACCTGAACTCACCAGAATATCCCTGTCCCGTAGCGTTATCCCTCGTACGTCAGGCAGACTTTGCTGGCTGTAGATCGTTCGTTCGCACGGCTGTCCAACTAACTAATTAATGTTCACTTAGTTAGGTCATTCATTCGTCATTAATGAACTAAGATAAGTTCGGGTTGTTCAGTAGTAGAGACTCGAACTACTGAACTTCGCAACCCGTTGTCTCCTTCCTTGTCGTTTCGGAAACATCTGGAATGAGTTAAAAGAGGTTCGACTATGAGAAGATATTTCATTGGCCTATCGTCCGATCGTCCTCTCCAACTATTACAGTTAGAGTCCAGAGAGAGCAAAGAGCTTCTACCTCTCATGCTGGGGCGCCCTCACCCGCCTTTTCACGTTTCTTCCATCCTGACATTGCTGAAGTCCCCCATTTCTCTGGTTTCACTGATTGGAATTGGAATCCTCAACTTCCACCCTTGGGCTATTTTCTCCATATTTTATTGTTGGCTATGTTTATATATAAAGAACGCGGGTTGGTGGTCGTCCCATCACTCAAAGGGCCTCAACAACATCGATTTCGAAGCCTAACCCTTGCATTGGAAGAAAGATCCCATCTCAAGCGGCTAGACTAGAAGAACGGGAATCTAACTGCCAAGGCAGTCTCTTGACTCGCGTAGATCAATCCAGGAATCTGTGAAAGAAGATAATTAGCTGGAACAAACTACTTGATCTCACCAATGAGAGTAACGAAGTTCTGTTCCGTGGAATGAATCTTAGTTTCAGTGTTCTAACTGTGAAAAGAAGAATCTGAAGATCTAACATGACATCGGCAAAGACAGCGTATCAATCCATAGATAGCTACTAGGATGGTGTGGTGTCCTGAAGCTCAGTTCAGTAAGACAATCAATCGGGATAGACGGGGCATTGCCCTGACTTGGGGAAAGAGCTCCAGAAGAAGTTAGCCGTAGGACATCCGATTAGAAACAAGTAAGAAGAGAACCCTGCTGCCTTTCTAAGGTCTAACCTTTAAAGAATCCTCTTCTACTCTTCTAGAAAAAGAGATTTTTTTTGAAAGATTCTCCATTAGACTGAAACAAGGAGATAAGATGCTAGCCTTAGCGCAGAAGGGAATAACTCCCCCTTAGGCCACTACCGAACAGCAATGAGATTTTCTTTTTATCTGGCATAATGAGATCTAGCCATGAGCAGAAGAAGTCACCCCTCTTTCGCAGGCACCCCATTAACCAAGACCTTGTAGAGAGTAGGACGCAGACTAGCCGCGGAGCTTGAACAAAAACTTCTCCCATCGCATCATTAACCGGTGTAGAAAGATTGTTGGTCATAAGACCAAACCTCTGTCTTCCCTATTAGGCTTTCTACTTTTCGAAACCAAAGCACCCGTCATGGGGCCGACGCCCCCCAGTCCAGAGAATCACTGACAGTTGGGGACTTCCCTCGTAGAGTGAGTAAGGGAACATTCAACCAAAGGGGCAATACTGGGTGCGTGTTATCTGAAGGTCAGAAAGGTTCGCACGAGGGTTTACAGCTAGGACGAAGGACTGCAAGCCTTATTTAGTTGCTTTCGGATCTTCCTAAGGGCAAGTACGAGAGATCTTTCTATTATAGGAAAAGATCATCAGAGTAATTAGCAAGGGCTTTAGCCGGGAGTCGTGAATTACGGGAATAGATCCGCGAAGTCCATCGTCTATTCCCAAGCCGAAGAAAAAGAAAGGAGAAATCACGAAAGAAAGAGGGTAGAGCTCGGCAGAGGGTTCGAGAATAGGATCGAATGTATAAAGATCTTTTCTTTCGAGGGGCTTCCCTTACATTACTTCTTTCACGACGAGGGAAGAAGGGCCATTACACTAAGGGAGTCGAGCAAGCGGAAAGTAGCTGCTGCATTACATGGAAAGAGCATTTAATGAGAGAAGAGAGGTCTAACCCCCGGGAATATCTATATCTCTATTTTTGAAAGCTTCCGAACTTTCACTCCTGGGCTAGCAGATCAGAAGTACGGACTTCAACCTCGGGACTTCGTTCCAATCAACGAGGGGGACTCATTTCCTAGTCCCTGCTAGAGCATAGCCACGATAACGATAGCGAATTTAGTCTTATTCTTTTCTTCCTTTTTTGGGGAACTCCTTAGGGATTCTTTTTGGTTGGTGCACTAGGCTAGGCCCATGCTTTAGCTTTTTCTTCCTCGCCCAATGAGAAGGAGTCAAAGGCTAATATCTCCCGAATCAATGATGGAATCAGGCCACTGGTCTCGAGCGGCCATTCCAACTTCGTAATAAATCCAACTGCCACGCCAGATCGAGTGGATTGGAAATCCCTGTGTTGAAATGCCTGCCTTGCTTTTCACTCTAATGCTACTGAAATGATAAGGTCAAGGTTATACAACCCTTTTCTTTCGAAATCTTTCTTTCTTCTATTCCCGTCCGCTTTAGTTAAGAAACTACCATTTGGCTCTGCCCTCTAAGAGAAGACCACTGCATTCTTGCTCAATCCCTATTTCTCGGCCTTTAAAAAGGTTACTTTCTTCGGAATGAGGGGCTAAGAAACCCTCAAAATTTCGTTTGCATGATTGACATCATTGACTTTTTCCTTGGGAAGGAGACTCCCCGTCCGGAATAGAATTGAGTTCCCCTGCTGCTGCTCTTGTCTTTCCTTTGCTTTGCTTTCATTTCATTCCCATCTTCTTTCATAAGATTGATTGGACTCCCAGCCGGCCCAGGGTTCCTTTCTTTCTTCTTACCTCTCCCCACGCCTTCTGACTCGATTCGTATGATGCTTTGTTGACTTTGACTTTTCAATCCCTGACCTGAACACGGAAGCTTTCAAGCAGAGAGAGCAAGAAGGAATTGACTTGCCGATTGACCAAGCCGTAGAAAGGTGAGCAGCCCTTATAGCAATAGCAAACGGCCTACTTATAGCCTTCTTTTTCTTTTTCCCTTTATTCGGGGACTTCAACGGGTCTTACAAGCTCAAAAAATGGCAATTCTTCACGTTTTCCTCAGACAGTGGGAATGAATTCTATGACTTGATTGACAGATCTGTGTACCACACCGAACAAGCAATATGCCGATATGCTTGATGTACCAGCCAAGGCAGCTCGACCTTTTACAGTATGAGGGATTCGCCTTACTATTATAAGTAATTTGAAACCGTCCTCTTCACTTCCGCCACCAGCACACCTTTCGTGCAAGAAAGAGAATTGAGTTGGGGCAGAGGGATTACATTGAAAAAGTTCTGGAGCGTTTCGGGATGCATGACTCGAAACCGGTTCGTACACCTCTGGGCGCCCACTTTTCGCTTTCTGCAGCCCTATCACCGAGTACAGATGAGGATAGAGACTATATGTCTCATGTTCCTTATGCGAGTGCTGTTGGAAGCATCATGTATGCTATGGTTTGCACTCGACCTGATATTTCACATGCAGTCAGTGTGGTGAGCAGGTACATGGCCAATCCGGGCAAGGAGCATTGGCAAGCAGTGAAATGGATATTTCGCTATCTGAAGGGTACACCAGATTTTGGTTTGGTGTTTAGTAGGGACAGGAACATCTCTGATGGTATTGTTGGCTATTATGATTCTTATTATGCTGGGGACTTGGATAAACGGCCCTCAACCACGGGCTATGTCTTCACCCTTGCAGGAGGTGCTGTGAGTTGGAGGTCTATGCTAGAGACACCGGTTGCTTTGTCTACGACAGAAGCGGAGTACATGGCACCAACTAAGCCTTTCAACCATATTGCTTCCTTCACCTGTTGACTCAGTAGATCCATAAGCCGCGGCTAATCCTGTGTTAGCACAGCTAGTTTGAGTTCCGGATAGATTTACCACTTCAACAAATGTGCTACACCTCTTTATCTCACCAACCAGGAATTTTGTAACTTAGGTGGTTCTAGCATACTCTATTGTTTCTATGAGAGTAGTTAAAGCATTTTACGTCTTCCTGCTCAGCTGGCAGCTTTCAATCTAGGGTCTTAGACTCAGCTCGCGCATCAACCACTCGCGTCAGAAAGGTTGGAATTGTTTTCGTTCAAGCTTACTGAGTGGAACAGGAATGAGACTGACAGTCAACAGGACAAAAAGCAGGTCTTTCCGAGCTCGATCTTGTGATTGACTAATCTGCTTTTCCAATGTCAGGACTCCATATATGAAAGGGGAAGGTTTGGAACCCAAGCCTATAGATGAACCACTTCCTGCTCTAAGAGAGATTGGATAGAGAAGGAAGAACCGATTAGGGTACACAAGCGATTCTCTGAAAGAATCCGTTCTTGAATAAGATGTCCTGCCCCCACTTCTATTGAGAGGTCCCTACTTCATAATAGATAGGCAGACGCGAAGGAAAGATAGGCCTGGGTGAAGAGTGACTATGTCTCTTGAGTGCCCCTGTCCCCATTTCGTAGGCGGAGAACCGGGGAGGTGTCCTCACTAAAGACTAAGGGGCGGATCTATTCTATAGTTGCAATTCCCCATTTTTGGGTCGATCCCAGACTTGAAAACCTTGCTTCCCCATCTTAATCTTAGCTCAGAACGACGGAACACTCTTTCAAAGGGAAGGCTAAATAGCCCTTTTCTTTTCTTATTAAAGAGCGAAAAAAGGAGAATAAGATACAAGCTAACTGCTGCTCCTTCTGATAGCGCCATAGCAGAGACTCCTACTAGCAAGGGGCAGGTTTACTGGGATAGAAGGGCGTACCTCCTGGAATGGCCTCGGCCTTGGTTGTCTTGTCGGAGTGAACGGACTTCTCCTTCCAAGAAAGAAATGGAAAGGGGAAATAGTTCATCTTTGCATGGTTCACCCGGAATATAAGAGTTTGATTCTTTCCGTTATTCTATTATTAAGGCAGGCTGGTTTTAGCTTGCTCTTTATAGCACTCCTCATAAATGAGTTCAAGATTCTATTAACTATTCAACAACTGTTCTAGAGCTAGAGGATCGAAGTTTCTTTCATCACATAAGCAAATCAAAATTGCCTCGTTCCTATGATGTTGTAAGTGATACTGCTGATGCGGCGGAGGATCAAAAGTATAACTCTGAGGCATGCATCACCGCTGACGCTGAGTAGGAGGCATCATATAAAAAAAGGACCCCTTCATAGAGCCGGCATCGGGTACGAAGCAGCAGGGAAAGGAAAAAGTACTTTCAGAGAAGAGTTTACTAGGGAACAGAATCCGTAAGACAATCGGAGTGACCGAGCTATGAAGTCCACCCGGGTTTACCGAGCTTAACTCGTGGAATGGCGTGGGGAGATGAAGAGGCAATTGCTTGAGGAAGGTTTCCTTTCTGGCTTCCTTGCCTGGCTGTTAGAGTTTACTAATGAAATGAATCCCTTCCGCCGGGACTAGATTGAGACTTCTCTACTTGACAGTTCTCCACCTCATCTGCTTCCCCGAGATGCCTCGAGAGGAATATTCGACTACGGGAGTTTTGGGAATCCATGAGATGAGCTTTCATCCAGATGAGCACCTTGGGGGAGGGGGAAGGAGATGACGAATCGGTGCCACGGGAAGAAGGATTCTCGGATACTTGGATCTGGAGAATCCAACCACTGGACATCAAGCCCGGTCTGGTGCACATCGAGCCGGAGATGAAGGGACGGATACTAGCTAGGAGAGAAGCTCTAACAGCTAGTTAAGAGAAGCCCCTCTGGAGAGGATGAATGGAAAGGTTTGTAGAAAAGTGAGTGGGTTTGGTTCCTCAGGTAGGGTGTCGGAGTGGATTCAATCGATTGAGTCGAATATGGTGCTGATGAGTCTTCGAGCTAGGGAGTGGTTCACCGGGTCAGAGACAAGGAATTGCATCCTAGTGGACTACGTTTCACCTTCATCTCATTGCTATGGCTTCGAGTCAGCAGGTAGAGGTGGAAGTAATGTAGATGAGCCGGGGAAGGGAAAGAAAGCCGTATCAAAGCCGGCCACTGACTTAGCTTAGAAGATGACTCCTAAGCCGGTCTTTGTTCTCGGGCAGAAGTACCTGTTTCCAAATCGAAGGAAGCAGAAGCGGGTAGGGTACGAGGGCCACCTGCCACCTAGAAGTCTGTCTACTTGATTTGATGAGTGAGGAATATAAACCTTAGCTGTACGTAAAGGAAGCAGGGTGCTTCAAGAGGATAGGGTGGAATTGCCCCTAGTATGCCAATCCAAGTCAGAAGACTGAGTCTCAGAGTCAGTCAAGAGTCCTTCCATACCGAGTAGGAAGGTCAGATCGATGAGATCGCTCAGTCGCAGTGGAGTTGTTTGGAGTTTCCTTGGTGGATAATAGAGAGCCAAATCAGACTCGTAAGGTCGGTGAACTAGGTGGAAAGTGCAGGTTAGCGCTGTGGAGATAGAAAGGGAATGGATCCTTCCACTGTCTTTGAACCGAGACTAGGCAATTAAGAAGACCATAGCATAGAGAGCATAGAAAAGCCTCTCTCTCATCCACTTTGAGCTCAATAAAGAGCAGCTGGGCTGGAAAAGCATCAATCAGTGCGTCTTTCGCTTCCAAAGTCTTCGTCTTTGCCCATTTTTCACTTCTCTTCTGCATACGACTTTCCACTGGTTCCATTCCTTCTCCGAATGAAGGAAGAAGTCAGTGAGAAAGGGCCTGAGTCAATCAGTCGTAGGTCAATCTATCCAGGAAGACCCCAGGAAGAAAAACCTGATTGGTTCTTGCACATGCTTACTTTCCAACTTCTTCTGAGCCCTCAACATGGCAAATGAAGCCAATCTTCTTGGTTGGTACGGACCAGCTCGGGGCTTGCTTTCGTAAGGTCCAAATGGCGTCCGTATAGTGCATCATTTTCACTCCCCAGCCATTCTAGAACCCAATAGGCCAGCGGGCGGAACGAGGAGAGGGCCCGGAAATCCCTTTGATCCGTTGAGCGAGAGCCCTTCCACGGGACTCACCAAAGCGGGATAAAAACCTCTAAAGCATATGTTGCCGGGGGGAATTTATTAGAATGATCCTGTTATCCTCGTTCCCCCGTTCTCAATGATGTTAAGCAGCCCTTCAGATTCTGGGCAACACATTCCCTGTTGGAACTCAAAGAAGATAAGAAGGGACTTGAAGCTTACAGTCCTTACTCAACTAGAATAGAGACAGTAAAGAAGTAAAGCTACCATACCACAGGTAAGATTGAAGACCTCTCTTTCCTCTTCACTTCGATAGCATTCATCTTGGCTTACAGGAAGAACCATGCGCCTAGCTGCTCCAGCTAAGGGATTCGAATTCAAGATTTACGGGTAGAAACATAACAAGAAAAAGACTATTTTATTCGTATCGAAAGAAGAAGAACGAGAAAACGAAGCCTCTCGTCAAGCGTTGGCGAGTAGGTCCTTTCTTTCTTAAACAATTCCATTGGGTCTCGTTGAGTTCTGACTCTCTTACTTCTTATTCCCCTCAAAGGGACAGGAGCGAAGTAAGGAAGAGATTCTCTATTTCATGAATTTCAATGGCAAGGCCTATCGTATCTGATCCGCTAGCAGGCGCTCATCCTATTGACCCCGGTTCGGGCTCTTCACTCTTTTCTAATCCTGCTTCATTTTCTTTCCCAAGCATGATCCTTCTGACTCGATTCTATATCTTCTTCGTATCAACGAACGGAACGAGAAAACCCAAATTGGTATTCTCAAGCGTTAGGCCAAGGCAGCTTTCCCAAGGCAATCTGCTGCCAGGCGCAAGAAGTCGTCCTCAAGTCCCTCACAGTAGTAAGAATAAGAAGTAGGCCTAAAAAACTACCACTTTGTGAAAAAGGGCTTTAAAAGAGCCTACACCGAGAGTTGAAAGAATCAAAAGAGGGTATTAAGGAAGTCCACTTCGCTGGAACACACCATAGGCTTCCACTTATAGACAGCTGCACATTCGTCTATCCCTGTCGATTCTATTGAGTAATATATCTCTTACAGAACGAAAGACGAGGAACGATATCATCTATCTTCAACGAAAGCCCCCAGACAGAACGCAAGACGGAACGAAGGAAGACGTAGATGAATCTTATTCTGAACGTTATCGAGGAGCGAGAGGACTTTCTGACTTCTTCGTATCGACGTTACGAACGAGAAACCTATACTTTTGATTCTGTCAAGCCTGTCTGACGAGACGAGAAACCCAAGGAAAGGCCTCAGACGGTGAAGCCTTAGCTGCAGTTACATCCAGACCTAAAAGGAGGTCCTTCTCAAAGAAGAAGCCTTACAGACGAGTAAGAAACCCCAGGAAGCTAGGTATTCTCAAACGGCGAAACCTGACTGACGAGTTGGTATTCTCAAACGTTGAAGCCGAGTCCCATCCAGATTATATCGATTTCGAATCTTCACTCGCGTTGTCTGATGACTTTCTTTTCCTCGATTCTCCGGCGTTCGAAATCTTTCTTTTATCTCACCTTTCTTCCTTCTTTCCGTCTTGAAAAGTATTCCTAAGCTGCGGGTTCCTTTCGAACTTCTGAAATTCTTGATGAGGATTCCCCCGCTGGGCGTTCCCTTCTTTCATAAGACTTTCATTCCCCTTTTATTTTGTCAAGACAATTCCCCTTAGGAAAAGAAACTACCAATTCCTGTCCTTTCTTCTCCGGCTTCTTTCATAAGATTGAACAATGGGATCGGCCGCAGCTTCCTTTCGAACTTCTATTTACTACCTGTTTTGGACCTTTCTTGATGGTCCCCGCCGCGGGTTCTTCCTTTCGAACTTCTTCATGTCTTCTTTCATTCCATTGTGAGCCAACGTTGACAACTTGCCAAAACCCCGTATTTTTCGTTGCAATCGATTTCCCTTCGAAGAGGACATCGAAATCGGATCTTTTTTAAGAAACCCGGGTTTTTTCGTTGCAACTCGATTTCCTTTCGTAAGCCCCCGATAGAAATGAAACTTTTGCGTTTCATATAGCTTCTATCAATTGACTTTCCCTTCTAACAGGACATGGAAATGGGATCTTTTTTCATTTTCCTGGGGATTTTCAAACAAAATGAGTGATTTGGATCAAGAAGGCGCCCAGCATGGGAAGAGTAGGCCCGTTGCTAGCGAAGAGCGGATAAGAAATCTCTCTTAGGTTTATCCCATTTACTTCCTTCCCTCACTTTCCGTTCTCCAAGGCTTCAAGATAGATAAGCAAGGAAAGGGGATGGAAAGACCGCTTTTGTTGAGCTACCCTTGCTTGCTTGGTTTGAACTACTAGCTTGGTTACCTAGTGACTTTCTTTACTGCTCTTACAACACAGTCTTGTTCCAATAAAGGAGATTGGCTTGGGTTGGGAGTACTTTTGAATTGGTAAGTCTTTCTTTCTCTCCTCAGCTTTGCGACTAGATACCCGATCTTATTGGTTAGAATCCCCGTCCTATCGTGCTAGAACACTTAGGAACTTCCAGTGTTGAGCTACCTTATAGAGCTCTCAGGCAAGGAAAGGTAGTTTGCTCCTAAAAGCAGTAAGAAAAACTATCCTGCGAGGAGGTACTTCGATTCAAGAGCGAGGTTACCTCACCACTACTCCCCTCCTGGCAAGATGCCTTCGGGTGGGCGGTTGGAACGATCAGGCTTAAGGGCGGACCTCAAAATCAGCCATTTCGCAGCTATACGAGATAGACTTTTTTCATTTGGATTGACCTCTATCGAGTGAAAATCTCTTTATGCCAATTCACAGCTATATGAAATGCACTTTGATCATTTCGATCTCCGTCTTAGAGCGAAAATCGAGTTGCACCATTTTACAGCTATATGAAACGCACTTTGATCACAAGTGAGAAGATTTCCTTCACTTTCTGAAAGTGCACTAAGGATGGAGAATGAGTTGCTGAGGACCCGGATTCGTCAGGGTAGTAAAGCAGTAAGACTTCAAGCAAGGAAGAACGAGCAAGACAACAAGCAAGCGAAGAGAAAGGAGCGAACAAAGACTATTAGCCGATAATAAGAAGACGATTCGCCGATCGGGGAATAGTCTACTTTTGCTGTTGGTTCGCCCTGTGGGTTCAGGTGGAATGATTCATTCAAGAAACGGAATAAAACTAGAAATTCGTTGTTGTTCTTGCGCTATCGCGATAATCCGTAGCTTGTTGAAGAAATGGTTCAATGTAATGGTTTTAATGCCATGCAAATAATTCCTTCTTTAGCTTTACTCTTAACTCTTCATTATAGTAGTTTATTAGTTGAAGAGTGAGTGACTCCTTGGTAGGAGACACGAACGGGTAAAGTTCAAGTAAGGAGTTGAAGCTAGCTCTTGAATTTACAGAAAGCAGAAAGGCATTACGGCGGATCAATCCAACAAATTCAAAGACGGGAAGTAAACTCCAGACCGAGGAGCAATTGCAAAAGATATAGCAGGAACTGGATCTCTTTTCACAGTCAAAGCCTAAACCGAGAAAAAAGAAAACATTCACCTAGAAGGGCCATCCTTATTAAAAGGAATTCGTCAAGGGCTACTAAGCAAGCAGCAAGGAATGGGCTATCTAACTCACTCAAGGGACGGGAAGGGCCAACCAAATGAGAAATAGAAGAGATAAGCTAAGCAGGCAGGCAGACTAGGCCACTAGCACTTGATGAGCTCAGAGCGATGAAAGAGCATTTTCGGGAGATCCAGGGCAATTGAGACCTGGAAAGAAGGCATTTTTTCGCATTAAGGTATCGCTAGTTGAGACAGCCTAAAGAGGGGCTTAAACAAGGGCTTTCGACTAAAGAGAGAGGCATTGAGACGACCCACTAAGTACACTACTACCTATGGAGATAGCCTGAACAGGGCTTGTTACTCAACTCGTAGAAGTTGACAATCCAAAATGAATAGCAGTAGCCTAAGCATCAATTATAGCGCAATTCCCTCTATTGTGACTGATTCACCTAACGCCATAGCGAATATCACAGCTCCAATCATAGCAGCCAATGCTACTGTTCGAGTGTTTGGCTTAAGCTGCAACGGATCAATCAAATACCGGTCAAATGGATTACTTGGTTGTGTATTCCGGAATGGACGAAAACCATTCGACCTCATCGGGCACTCCTTCCTAAAGTGCACTCGCTCATCAGTCGTAACACTAACGCACTCCTCTATCCATCTTTCTATAGAAAACCCCGGAAATGTGCTTACAGTCTTTAATGAAGCTCTACTCTCTCTTGTAATTCATCCCGCTATTCCTGACCGAATGGAATTACGTAAGGGACGTCATTAATAGACTCAAAGATGACTTCCGTAGAGGGACTGATGCTTGCTACAGATGCGGGAAGCCTGGTCGCTCGGGATTGTCGCTCGAACCAGGGAAAGGCTCCGGCTCCAGCTAGAGGCGGTGGACAGAGGAAGACGGCTCAGGCCCGTGTGTTTGCACTCACACCTGGTGATGCAGAGGCTTCGAACGACGTCGTCACAGGTACACTCCCGTTATTTTCTCGACGATTTGTTCGATTCTGGAGCCACCCACTCTTTTATATCGCATGTATATGCTCGGTTCTGTGCGGAGAAAGCGGAGCCGTTGGACTATGATCTGGCAGTGGCGACTCCGGTGGGAGAGTCGGTGATGTGTAGTTCTGTGCTCAGGAGTTGTCCTATTAGTATCCAGGGTAGCCTGCGGATCTGATGGTATTCGACATGCACGCTTTTGACGTCATCTTGGGAATGGACTGGTTGGCGTCATTCCATGACTGTCTAGACTGCTTCAATAAGGAAGTGGTGTTTAGACCCCCCTGATGGATCGGAGTGAAGGGGCTATTCTTAGCGGCGAGCGGAGCGGGCTAAAGGTGTATCAGTTGTCCGATATCGGCTTCGCCTTTGATCGCCCTTTTAGCAACTAGAACCCCCTCTCTGCGGTCAGTAGTTAGCTGTGGAGCTCCTTAGTCAGAGTTCACTGCCAAGCGTCATCTGGCCCGAGCGTAACGGTTTGAAGTATGACTCTCTTTTGCTAGCTTTAGCTGTGTAGCTCCTGTTGGGTAGCGGAGCTACACCTATGCGTTAGTGCTCTGCTCCGATACGCTGATCCGCCTTCGGGCTGCGAGGCTATTTCCCACCCGGAAAAGGACTCGAACTCGGAACTTCCGGCCTGTCTTTTTCGTCTTCTTTCATAAGATTTCACTATGGGTCTTTCGAGGCCTCCCTTTCCCAACGAGCGGAGCTAACAAGATAACTCGCTCGGCCTCTAGGCCTCCCAACAACAGCAAGTCGCTTCGATACAAACGTCGGCCTCAAGGAACTTACCTTGTGCAGTCATCGCTAAAGAAGACAAAAGGGAAGTCAAGTCCCTCAAAAGGACTTCCCAGAACATAATCCTCTGACTCATCAAGTCCAGGAACATAACCCTCGGCCGAGTCGGACTCCCAGTCCCAACTCTTCGGAACTATGGGACCTTACCTCACTGTACTTGTTCGTCCTCATTGAGCTGCCCTTGGTCGGACTCTTGGAGCTTCCCTCAGCCAGTCCCTTCGCTAGAAACCTTCCGTCGGCCTAAAGGAGCTTTCCCAACCAGCTTCCGTTCCCAGAACGTAACCGTCCTCCTCAAGGAACTTTCCCAACGAGCTCACTTTCCCAAGGACCTCTGCTTAAGAAGTCGTCCTCAAGGTCAAAGAGCTTCCCTCACTGTAACAAGTTGGCCTAAAGGTAGAGGCTAAACTACCACTTAGTTTTCAAGGGCTTTAGAAGAGAAAAACCGGTTCCTAGAGTTGAAAGAAGGTATAGGGTCCCTTTCATCAAAGTTAGATACCTAACTCATGTTTTATGTACAGAGAAATAGGCAACGAAACGATATTCCCTTTTTTGGTTACTTTACTTTATAGGGGCTCTCTTGAGGTCTCATAGCAAGGTTCGCGTATTGAGATCAATAGTCGCAAGCGTGAGGATGAAGGAAAGAGCAAAGGACTTTCTTCGAACTTATGTTGACAAATAAAGAGGAAATCCACGTCCGAGATGAATATCCGTCTTCATGAACCTGCATTTGAATGAACTTTGATCTATATCGTACAATCACGATCAAATGGCTATCCTGCGGAAGCACAGAAGGACACCTCCGGGCGGTTCCCTTCGGGGCTAGTTACAGTCCGGCTCTAAAAAGAAAGAAGAGAAATCCAAGAAGTTTCAATTGCAGCGTATCGTTCAATTGAGGCGTATCGTATAGTAAGATTGAAATTGAAATCCCCTTGCAAAGCCTGGTCTAAAACCCGGCCCAAGTAGCCCCGTAGTAAGCGTAATCGATCCACGTCAGTCAAATGTGACAAAGAAACAATAGGTGGTGAAGGAACTACAAACAGCTATCAAGACGAATGAGCAAGTAGGTATAACTCCTCCCTATGTGTTGGGAAAGCAACTCTATCTACTGGAGCTGAGGCAACTTAGCTGGCTAGCTCATATACTGAAAATGCTGCTGCTTAATAAACTAGCTATGGATCTATATCTTTTTTGGGGTGGTAGTGTTCTGAGTTCGCACTTGGAGTCTCTGCTTGCTTCCCCAGTTCACCCCTCAAGCCAGTCACAGCTTTTCCCTGTACGGGGACATTCCACCAAGGATGTTTTCCCCCCTTCTATAGTGCCTCTGTGCTTGACTTCTCTCCCCATCACCTAAGTCTCTGGGTACTGTAACAGCCAGACTTTTGGGCTTGCTCGCTTCCAATTTGCTTCACACGACGACCAGAGGATTATTCCCGTAATATAGTAACTTGCTCTGGAGCAATGTTGCCTGTACTTGAGGTAGCAGTTGTGACATTCCCGGATTGTTACTGGTCTACTGCCGCTATCGATCTTGAAAGCTTTCAAAGTAGGTGTCTAAATAAGGCAAGTCATGTAGCGAGGGAAAAGTAGACAAGTAGGTCGATGTAGGAAAACGTCTTCAAGCATGCCAACAACAAGCTAGCCTTAATCAGACTTCTCATCCTTATGACCCAGTTATGGAAACTTTGACAAGCAGAAGAACTGCAAGCGGAGGAGCCGGGCTCAACTACTTAACTAGTCCGGAGCAATGTCCCTATGTTCCTGTCTCGAGGCAAGTCTGCTATCTTCGTCTCGTTGTCTGCCTTTACTTAGTCTTTCTTTCCTTGACAAGAGAACTGAAATCCTTCCCTTCCGATGAAGGATCACAAACAATTAACCCACTGAGGGACTTTCACGAGAAGGCTGTTTTCTTAGCGTTTAATGGCATGTTTATGAGCCAGTTGTCAAACCAACTACTATACGAACAGTCCTCTCCATTGCTCTAGGCCAAGGCTGGCAAATCAAACAACTTTATGTTAACAACACCTTTCACTTACGACATTCATGAAAATGAATGAGGTGCGGGCAGCAGACGGGAATAACAAGACTCTATGGCTTAACAAGTTCCTTCCCCACCAAAACCCTTACTCGGGCCTCGACAGGGTGAGAGTAGTTGGGTCGAAATGAGCGTCCCCTTTGCGAGGAGGGTGCTTTCGCGTGAAGATTGAGGACCTGCAGACGGCAGAATTAGCGTATATAAGACGAGGTTGGTGTCAAACTTGGAGGGTGCTTTTCGAGATGCAGAATCATCACTCTTATCGGGCCGGATTTTCTTCCTGTGCTTTTAGTGTACTCTTCTCTATGGATTTTGCTTTCCTATCTTGAAAAGTCGAGTCATTCTGTCCTCTCTTTCCCTTGGCATAGTGCGCGGGCTTCGGCTTCTAGGAACCTACTTAAAGACTCAATAGCTTATAGCTGCTTATAGATATAGGCATACTGCTATCCGGTATCCGGAAAGGCCTGGTCTTCCGTGCCAATGTCCCCATTTCTTTGGTAGGCAATCAAGGGGTAGGAGATCAAGCAATCCTCCTCAATCGGGTTGAAATCAAAGGCACCCCTAAATATCTCACAGGGAATCTCCCTTCATTGTAGCCCAAGGTTACCAACATCCTCCTCTTAGATTCCTAGGAAACCCCGCAAGTGAACAAATTACTCTTTGCAGGGTTAGGAGTCAACCCAGACATCTCTTTGAATTTCTACAAGCAATTCATTAGGGCAATGACACCCTCCTCTCCTCTACACAATATGAGCAAATCGTCAGCAAAGCAAAGATGAGAGATTCGTTCCTTCTGGAACTTCCAGTGGAATTTAAAGTTCTTGTTCGTGGTGACTTCCTCCATTAGCCCCGAGAATACCTGCATAGCAAAAGCGAACAGGACATCGGGTCCCCTTGCCTCAAACCTCTACTGTTACTGAAGAAACCGCATAGTTCTCCATTGATGTTAACAGAGAATCTAGCTGTTGTGATACACTCCTTAATCCAGTGGATAACCCTCTGTGGGAAGCCGGTGGCTTGGAGAGTAGCCACTAGAAACTCCCAATTAATAGTGTCATAGGCTTTCAATAAGTAAACCTTGGGAGCACACCTAGGGGAGCCCTTATCCCTGTGATAGTTCCTCATTAATTCCTGAGCAAGGAGGATATTGTAGCCAATTCTTCTACCTTCCACAAAAGCCGACTGTTGAATGCCCACTAAGGATGGAATCACTTTCCTCAACCTGTTGGCAACGATCTTGGATATGCACTTATAAATCGTGTTGCAACAAGAAATAGGTCTGAAATCTCTGAGGTAAGTGGGATTAGGCACTTTAGGGATCAAGGAAATCGCGGTGCTATTCAATAGATCATTTCCTGCCCGAGCTGAAAAAGGATTTGATTTTGTGATTCCTTCTTTCCGCTCTTCGCTTAGCTACACCGGCTTACAGATGCCCATGTCCTTCATGGATCTAGGAGTTCATACGAATAATGGCTAGCGGGATTCCGCATTCAATCGGAGTTGCCTTAGTTGGTTTCCGAAGGGAAGGCACTCAAGACTCTATATAGTTGTTTATGCCCTTATTTGGCTTCAAGAAGCATTAGAATGCCTTATTTAACTTACCGGGCTACCATCTCAATAATACCCTAAGGAGGGGGGGGTTGCTTCCTCCTGAGGCATGTAGCTAGTTACCTGTAGTCCTCTAAGGTAATAGAGGTTTTAAGTCATTCCATCATCTATTCTAGTTTTCTCTTTCAGATCGTAGAGAATATAGGGTGAGTGGATGGCCAGCTGGGATCACTGAATTTCTTCCTTCGCTAGCCCCAACCATTTCAGTTCATGCATTTCTGAACCGGTCCGACCATCCATTACGGCAGTAGAGACAAGACATTCCTTGGTGGGTAGGTCGGACGACGAGGCTGGAGAGGTAACCATACATACCATACATTCAGGTGACGCTGGGTTTAAGAGGACATCTCTGGTATACATCTATCATGAATAGCCCAGGTTTCGGGGAGGGCATCGGGAGAAGGACTTGATAGAGTTCTTCATTTGATTGATGAGATAGCAAGAGCAGATTGATTGATCCGGAAATAGCAGGTCCAACATTCAAACCTCTTGATGATCGATCCTATGTTCCCTCATTGGAAGGCTCTAAACTCCTCTTCCCAGCCAGCAATTGATGATCGAATGGCGGCTATTCCTTAGGCCTGTATATCCTATGGGGAATTCTTCGGCTTAGCAGCTTAGATATCATTTAAATAGTATGATTGCGGATCCCTCCTTCCCTTATGTTGTTGAAAGTGATGAAAGATCGAGTGATTTCGAATCCCATTAAGACGGTATAGGGTCTCCGGCATGTGAGGCTGAATCGATTGATGCTAAACCACTAGGAAATTGAGGAGCAGGAGATTATGCTATTCCGTAGTTGAGATGACTCCTTCTAGGGAAGTTGGTCTGGTCGATTCTTCGGTTCGAACGAAGCAAACAGTTGCCTGTCCACTACGAGATTAGATAGAATGTCCAGGTAGCTCATCACACCTAAACAAGAGCTGTGGGCATAGCGAAACTTTCTCAAATGCGGGATCGGAAAAGGCAAGTCTCCTTCCCGGAGCAAAGCTACGAAACTACGCTATGAAAAGCAATCTGCCCAAGGAGGGCTAGCTAGTCTACTCTAATGCTAGGCTAGGTGATTCCTCTCTATCAATGACTGAAGCAACATCCAGAGAGAGAGAGCTCACTATACCACCAGGTTGCCGCATTTGCTTATGAAACAAGAACAAGAGAACTGAGCATAAGTCTGATTTCTTAGGGTAGTCACTCAAATAAAAAAGGAATTTCATCCGTCACTTCGCCCCCCTTTAAGACGGATTCCTTCTAGCTTCTAGGCGAGAAGGTTGGCACAAAAGCAGCGAATTCTCTTGCTGTGCTTACGCTTATTCCGACAACAGATTCATCGGTCACTGGATGCGTGCTAACAGAAAAGAAGAAAGTCCTAAAGTCATCAGGTACGGTTTCATCATCCTAAGCTACCTCACCGCAGTAAGTCCAGTCTATGGGCCCTTAGCCCAAGGATAGAGACAGGGCTAATGCTTCGGTCATACTAGATGACGAGGCTTACCGAACTACCTTTGCCTATACCTATGCTTCTATTCTCTTCACTGGTTGATCGACGAGTCCACTGGCATCTGTCTGACGGATGGGACTGTAGCGTCGGCTTCGCCGTTTGAGCCCGAAGGCGGATCAGCGTATCGGAGCAGTAGCACTAGCAGTACTCGTCATAGCAGGAGTCCAGACATAAAAACAAGTATGACCAGGCTTTAAGAAAGAGACCCGTTCCCACCGGTATTGACTACAAAGATACAGCTTAACAATAGAGATGCAAGAACCCATATTACACAAGATATGAAAGCATAGAATAGACCTCTTATCATGTCGGTTGCTGGACCGATAAGAAGAGGAATAGACGAATAAGAAAGATCACCGTAGGGACGAATTTCTCACTCATAATTGAGCAACATGGTTTCTTCATTTTCTTATTTACCGACCGCTAGATTTATATCCTAGAAGGTCGCTACCGGAACTCTAACGGGAGGGACGGGGTAATGGGCCTCACTCTAGCCCTTCTATCAATATTCTTCTTTCCGTGCTTACTTTAATACTAAGAAACAAGAACCCGAACACTCTTTAGTGAAAACCGGAAATGAAAAATATCCTTGGTTGGAGATAGGAGAGACCTCCATGCCCGGCTCGGAGGTATCCGAGAACGAACTGCCAGCTGCAGCAGTCTCTTCTTCGTGCTTTGGAGGGAAGTACGAGCACCTCTTAGCCTAATCCTAGCTTTCCCATAGACTTGAATCTTAGAAACCTGGCTCGAGAGACCTTTTCTCAACTTTCAGGACAGACAGAAAAGGGCAAGCTTTCCACTTCTTCATGAAAGACCACACGACCCAGCCTTTAAGGTCTTTAAGCTCTATTACTATATTAACAGCTAAACCCTTATCCGCAGGCGGAGATAGGAGAGACTCAGGCACTGAGCTCAATAGATGCAGAAGAAGGAGGACGCCGGAGATCTTCTCCTTGACTTGGGATTTCCTTTATTCATAGAGGAGAAATGAACCCTAGGATATTTAAACCTTAGTCTTGACTTCTCTATTAAACCGAGCTCACGATAAAGAAGAAAAAGGGCGATCGATCTATGTCCATCCTAACAACCCGAACACGCCTAGCTATTTAGTTAAAACCTGCAATCGCTTATGCTCGGTCGGAGATAGCAGCTACTTCACTCCGCTGATCGGAGGTCTACGAGTTGGCTTCCGGTCTTCTAAATAGGGACTAAGACGTCAAAATTCTTTTACTATTATAATAACATCTTTATATGTAAATTAGAGTAGGCAAGCCCGCTAACTCCTCTTGTCTTACTGAACTCATTGCGTAAGAGAAGGAGTTGCTCTTCTCCCTCGTACGGGAAGCTACTCACCGAAGGAAAAGAGCACCTCGTCCTTGCTTTTGAACAAGTGGTTTTTCTCTTTTCCTTTCCTAATTGCTAGGTGTTCAGCATATCTAGTTCCAGATAGAGACCCAGTACCGGATCCACCATCAGTTACAGAGACATTTATAGACCCACCAGCAGTTGCTTAAGCCGATGATCCGGTTGAACCAGGACCAACGGCTCTAGGCCACCCACCTCCCCAGCGCGATATTGAACCATTAGTCCCCTCCGAGGGCCGACCATGAATATGAGCCATGAGGGAATCTTTTAATTATGAGGTAATGTCACCATCTGCCCATTTCACAACTTATTAAGCTAAGGAGAATCATAAATGAATTTGGTCTAGATGCATGAATGTTCTGCGGAGCCATGAGGAAGTTTTGTTTTGGCAATGGTAAGGATAAAAAATATCTGCTTTTGCTTGTTGTTGCTAGTCCCGGGTAGGCCTATGTGATAAAAGATAGTGAGAGCGAGGGCAGCTAGTTCCGGGTATGGCTAGGCGTATAGGTAAATGCAAGTATCTCTTTGTGTCAAGTTTCTGCCGCTGATCCTGCTCTCCCTCTAGTTTTGTCGGGTATTTCCGTCAAGGCCTATATAGACGAGAGAATCCCTCTCCCTGCGATAATCAAGGAAGGGGGCCATGGTTTACGGAGGTAAAAGAAATGGGATCCTTGCAATAATCAAGTCAGAAGAGAGTGGAGTGCCTAGTTCGAGTTATGCCCTGGAATCTCCTCCCTCATTCGAAGGGGAAGAGCTATATAGCTAGTCTGATTCCTCTGTCCCTGATTCTTTTTTCATTCCTCTGATTGTAGTGCAAGCGGAATTCCTCCCTGCAATATGGAGTTCCATCCTCCTTCTCTTCATTAATCACGTCATCCGAGGTAAGTAATGTTCCTGAAGTAAGATTGAAGGAATGTTCATATGTATATTTAGTTGCAAGCAAGACTGCCTGACTGGGCATATAGCCTGAATGAGTGGGCAAGTTCCGTCTTCGACCTAGGTCAATGTGTAACTAGAAAGTCCTGCTGCTGGTCTTCCGTCTAGTCTTCCAGTTTGATTGAATTGATCCGTCTTCGTCGACCGAATGAGTCTCTCAGCCCGGGAGTGATGTCATCTCCTTTCCTCTTCTGCTGTTGAAAGGTCTGTGCCAACTCGGGCAAGGGGACTGACTCCAAGGGAAGCAACGTCTAATGCACGTGTAGTTCCGGCAAGGGCAGTTAAGACCCACTTTCTAGAGAATCTGTCCCTGCTGCTCTAGTTCCATAGGCGCTTTGTTGCCCATGTGAGAAAGAGAATAGTTGTTGTTAGCAGTTGGCGCTACTCAGATTCTGTTGGTGTTAAGGGTGATTAGGAGTGAAACTCCGTCTAGTTAGGCCAGGACAGCTACGGTAAAGAACCTAGGCAATATGCTATGTCTGCGTCTATCCTCGCTGTCAGGGCAGCTTCCGGCTTTGAAGCAGGCTTACTTCCTGCAGTGGTAGCGACTACCGATGTGTAAAGATCAACTTCTCTTTCTATTGCTAAGTCCTCAGTGTAAAGAAATGCGTTTAACCAGTAGTTAGAGTTACGAGCGTCAGTTGCTAAGGGTGGTTAGCCCAGGGCTGCTAAGGCAAAGGTGCTATTTGTAAAGTCCCTCCCGGATTCCGCCCCCAACTCAAAGAAAGAAAATCGAATCTATCCCTTATTGAAAGTAGGTTATGAAGTAGAGGCAGACCATAAGGAAGAGAAGGATTTCTGTCAATAATGGAATAGTAGGAATCGCGCATTGGAAAGTGTCCTATGGTGATCTAATAGCTTTGGAAAGAAGCCAAGAAAGATCATACGCTCATTCAGAATCAAAAACGGAAAGGAAAGAGATTCAATTTCCCCCTGTTGGGACAACGAATGACAGGGATTGATGACTTCAAGCTTCAAGTAATGATCTGGATCTTGATGTGATTTATAGCATTGGAATTTCCTACTTCTACTTCTCTCTCTCAAGGGATTGAGATCTACTTATTTACGCTCATCTTTTCTTGACCGACAGTCTCCGCGAAGAAAAAGAAGAAAGTGGTCGAAAGTCACATAGAAGAGGCATTATCCCCAGCTGAGGTGGGATACGATCCAGCAACTTGTTAGGAGTAGGTTTTGGCTTGCCCCTTTCTATGTTATTAGTAAAGCGCTAACGCCCTATCTATAGTAAGGGGCCTTTTCAATAAGGCTCGCGTAGGGGCGCACACCTTTTTTGGCTCCCTTCGCTCCACTAGCCTTGATTGGCGGATGGAAGTACCAAGGTACGTCTGGTGCTATCGTATATAAGATCACGCCTGCATTTAGGAGGATCTTTCCCTCTTCAACAAGCCGGTGGTGATCCCACTTTCGAAAGAGAGTCTCGGCGCGGCGGTGTACACGTAGCTGCATATCGGATCCCGTCACTGGCTACCGCTTTCTTTCCTACCGGGGACCGGAGGCGGCCGAGAATGTTATGTCAAAAGGACCAACGACGATGAAAGAGGAGTAGGAGTAGGACGGAATCGAATGATTGATTACGAGATAGACAATGAGACAAAGCCAAGAGGGGAGAGCACTTAGACAATTCACTTTGAGTACAGGGAAGTCTGCTGGTAGGAATTCCTCAGGGCGTATTAAGGTTTTTCACCGAGGGGGTGGATCGAAGCGATTGCAGCGAAGAATTGATCTGAAACGAAGCACTTCGTCTATGGGCATTGTAGAAAGGATAGAATATGACCCTAATCGTTCTTCTCGAATCGCTCCAGTACGATGGATCGAGGGGGTGCAGCTAGGCCGCCAGAGGAAATGCAACACAATAGAAGAGTTCGCTCCACCGCGTAAGATCCTCGAACCTACCACGACCACCATCCGCGGTCCATTTTCGTTCTCTTCCCTGCCCGGGAAGGTGGATCAAAGAAAGGTAGCTTCCTTCTCTCCTGGACTGATGGCGGCTTATGTAGTGGTCGGCCTTCCCACCGGAATGCCTCCTTGGTCGAAAGGCCCCTTTACTAGTAAGGGCGCAGGAAGCAAAAAAACTTACGCGAAGGACGTTTTCTTCTCCGCCCTCTCCTCTCCAAAGGCCAAGGGAGAGACTGCACCCCTTTCCTTCGGTAGCTCTTTTGGTTTCCCAAGGATAGCGGTAGCTGGGGCAAAGCCCGCTTTCTTCGCTCCGCGAATGAGAGAGAAAGTCAGAGGAAAAAACACGTTCTTTCTTTGCGAGATCCGACAATGGTGGAGAGTACAAGTCAGACCCATTCCTTCAAGTATGCCAGGAGGAAGGGATAGTGAGACACTTCACAGTTGCTGGCACGCCGCAGCAGAATGGAGTAGCAGAACGCATGAACCGCACCTTGGTGGAGAAAGTCCGGTGTATGCTGTCCAATGCCGGGCTGACCAAGGCCTTTTGGGGAGAAGCTGTGAAATATGCCTGTCATCTTGTCAACAGGCTACCGTCAGCAGCAATCGGTGGAAAGACTCCCATGGAGGTATGGTCTGGAGAACCAGTTTCAGACTACGATGTATTGCGTGTTTGGGGTTGTTCTGCATACTATCATGTTACAGAATCGAAGTTGGATCCGAGAGCCAAGAAAGCTGTTTTCGTTGGCTTCCCTGGAGGGATTAAGGGATACAGGCTTTGGTGTCCCGAATCCAGGAAACTTATCATAAGCAGGGATGTAACATTCGATGAGTCTGGGATGTTACAGCAGAAGGAGAACATAGAGCCGGATACTCCACAGCAGGTGGAGGACGAGGAGGAGCAGACGGAAAAGGTGGAGATGGAGACTCCACTAGTACCAACAAGGACTGTTCAGACAGTCGATTGTCCTGAGGATGAGCCTGATGAGCAGGACATGGGTACAGAAGTAGAAGCTCCCACTCCGGAAATCCTACAGCCGCAAGAGTCTATTGCAGCTAGTAGACCGAAAAGGGATATCCGGATACCAGCTCGATATACAGACATGGTGGCATACGCACTTCCAGTTACAGACGATGATGTTCCAGAAACCTACCGAGAAGCAGCGCAGAGTGCAGACAGTGCCAAATGGAAGAAGGCGATGGATGAGGAGATGGGATCTCTCTCCAAGAATCAGACTTGGGATCTGGTGCAACTTCCAAAGGGCAAGAAAGCAATTGGTTGCAAGTGGGTTTATGCGAAGAAGGAGGATTCAGGATCCGAGGGTGTCAGATACAAGGCTAGGTTGGTGGCCAAGGGATATGCTCAGACGGAAGGGATAGATTACAATGAGGTTTTCTCTCCAGTGGTCAAGCATTCATCGATCCGGATCTTGTTGGCTTTGGTTGCTCAGTTGGACCTCGAGTTAGCCCAACTCGATGGCAAGACGGCCTTCTTGCATGGTAACTTGGAAGAGGAGATATACATGGCACAACCGGATGGATTCCAAGTTGCTGGAAAGGAGAGTGACTGACACTTCCGAAGTCGAGGGAAAGAAGAAAGACTGTATCGTTCATAGCCCCCCACGTTTCGATTATATGAATCTCTTCCTCAAGTCCGGGTAGCTATCCACATTCCCTATGGTAGAGAATCGAGTACCTATACATAGGCTATCTTGGCTTGCGAAAGTTGTTAGAGCGAAGGCACTTTCTTCCGGAAGGGGAAAGATGGAATCTTGAAAGACTGAGCCCCCGGCTAGCAAGATCGGGAGGTTTAGTGTCCTCTTAAGAAGGAATACCCAACTTCTGGGGTCAGCTTCGATCACGAGGAGAGAAGAGCGGACCATTGAAAGTCTCAATTCCTATCCGCCCAAGGTAGAGAGTTCTATTTCAAATCCAACGATTTATTGACCTACGAATCCGCTATTACGCAACTCAACCCTTCTCCGCAAACTCTTTCCGTTGTTGGATGCGCAAAACAACCTATTCCCCTTTACGACGACTCGGTGACCTTTGACACCTTACACCTGGTTGCACGTAATCTTGACTTTCGCCTTTCACTCGTGCAGTTGGACTGACTAGTGACTTTAAACCTTGAGACCGAGCCCTGCCTCTCACCTTTCGGTTCATTGCAAGGAAAGACTCAAAAGAAAAAAGGCAGCTTTCGGCGGGCACAAGCCCTCGGGACTTGACACTTGGACACCGGGAAGCTTGCCCCTTGAGACTGGGTCCTTCGTTTGGAACTGCCCTTTTCCTTTCCACTTTGGAATTCCTCGTTGCTTTCCCCTTTGATCTGTGCCAATCATATAGCTGCAATTTCCATCAATTGACTTTCCCTTCGTAAGCCTACAATAGAAAGAAAAAAAGTGCATCTCATATAGCTGCAATTTCTACTCATTGACTTTCCCTTCTAACAGGACAGAGAAAGATGATCAAACTAATACGGTAATGGCATCTGAAATCGCTGGTCCAGACACGGCACACAGGGCGGATCCGCACATGGGACAGCCAATCCCAAGATTTCACCCTCAGGCACAACTCCTGGTCTCGGTGCTGGAACAAAGGCGCAAGAGCCGATGCCATCCGATTCTCACGCAAAGACAGGATGTGTGTTTTCACCGATCCAGACATGTGGCACCCGCAGGACTTCGGCCGGGACGGGAGCCCTTGGTGCAGTTGGAGGAACAGGTGCGCAAGAATCTGTGCCATCCGCGTATCGTGAGCCATCCGCTTCCTCGGAGCCATGTCTGAGTGTTCGGAGTAGGAAGAATTGGGGAACAACGACCTGAGACGTTGAGCGAAGCAATCTCCATTGACCGGGCAGTGTGCGTGACAGTCGATGATTGCCCGAACGAAAGAAACTGTTCCGGATCCATGTTCGAGTAGTCGGCATTCAATAGAGACAAGTTGAGTAGGGATCAAAACCAAGGAAAGGAACCTTGGGGAACCTTTCAAGCATATGGGTTTGGCTCCGTATGAGGAAGACATGGAACCAATGAGCACAGAAACTCCACCTCAAGGAATTCCGTGTCATGAGTGTCATGGGTTTGGTCATGTTCAAGCGGAATGTGCTAACACCCGAGCTAACTCACTATTGACGTAAGTGATGATTGAACCCTCTGACCTATTGCATTGACACAAGGAATATCTCGGGGCTCTGTGTAAACAAAGAGAGATGAAACTGGCGTGGGACAGCGGGTCGCATCTCAGTAAACCTCTGCACGCCTCGCAGTAAGCCCTTTAACGAAAGGGAAAGTAGGTGAGAACCCAGGAACCTTGCAATTACAGGTCGAGGGCAAGAAGGCAATCATCTAGGGGAAGAACTCAATCTCTACTCCGAAACCCCTCAAGGGAACAGATCAGTCCGAGGGCCCGGGCACCTGCGGTCGAGCGCTGCGACTCTTTTCTTAATCTACGGAACCACCAGGTAAGAAAGCCAGGCAAGCCGATGAACGAATGGAATTTCATTCTTATTTCCTAAGTCGGTCGTAGGACAGAAGTAGCGGTAACCCAACCTCAGGCATTCTTACCGAGCAGACTGAACAGCATAATTAGACTTTGGACCGACAGGCAGGTAAAGAAACCAGTATTGGTGCTTCGTCCGGGCCTTAGTTATTTCATTCTTCTCGTGAACTATCCCCGTTCAGGGGGCAGGAGGACCATAGGGAAGCGACTTTCTTTCTTAATTTCCTAAACCAATCAAGTAGCTAACTCGCAAAGTAGGAATCCTCTGAAGAGTCAGAAGTCGGTGTTGTAAGATCAGTAATAAGAATCTCGTAAACCCGGCTCTTTATCCCTATCACGAACATTCGGTTCTCCACCTCGATTCCGAAATCCAAACCTAGGTGCACAAAATTCATTCCGACCCTCATTCATTTTTTGGCTGAACCGCCATTCAGTGCCCGAAAGATCCTGGTGTACGGATCTTCGGTGGAAAGTCCCTATCCACTCGATTCGCTGCATCCCCGGTCGATAAGGAACTAAACTTCGAATCAAAGTCTGGATCTCTCAGCCGTGGGTGTTGATGGAAAGGTTGGAATCTTTGCCATGCCATCCGTTCCCTCCCCACAGGTTTAGTCAATCCCGAATCGAAAGCGGCGAACTCGATGGCTCCAATGGCTAGGCGCTAGTCCAGTACGGAAGGCAAAGTCAGAACTCCTCAACTCAAGGGACGACCCAGAGGCTCAATGGATTGCTTTCTTATCTATCCGGGGTCTTTTGAATGAAATAAACTATGCTATGGGGAGGGCGACAGAGAAATATCTTCCTTTCGCTATAGCAGCTCATTTTCTTTCTTTACTTGGGTTCCCGTATTCCTGCTATAAGCTTAATTGCTTGATTGATGGTATTCCCGAACCTGAGATGGATTTCCGTACGGACAAGTGATTGGTAGCATTAGAGTAAGGGACACAAGCAGGACTCATCTAACTAAACTACTATTGCTACTATCCCTATCTGCTACAGCTCGTCTCCCA
>BPLS01000262.1:52500-54688 GCA_019656275.1 Rhododendron kiyosumense
GACCTGGAATTGGATTTGAAACAACTAGCACTGGGTCAAATGCTACTGAAACTACGGGTGCTTAAACAGATGCTTCCACTTAAACTCGGTAAACTGCAATCACCCTTGGAACCCGGCCAACTTGATCTCGATATGGACCTACTTTAGGAATTCGAATTGGAGGGCCGCCTTTGAGGAAGTCATCCTCGTTCGATATAAAGGATCCTACCCTAACACAGAGAAGTAGTTCCCGCTTGAGAATCCGGATTGTGAAGGACCTCTTCAATGGATGCTAAGGTTGGGCATTGGATGTCCTATAAAGAAGGAAGCTCTTACCAGGCTCTGCCCCGGTTTCTATAGGAAGGGGTTGTTGTAGTGTAACCATCATAATTTCGACTTTCATTGCGCAAAGCAAAGATGATCCTATCTTAGCCAGGTATTGGATTGGTGCATGAAGTATATTAGCGCTTCTTGAACACCAGGATAGGAGAGTCTTAAGAAAAAGCATATATTTAGCTAGCTCTTTCACTAAGACGGCCCCTATTTCTTTCCATTGGATTTATACTTTGGGCGTTGTAAGCCTAGTAGACCTTAGAGCTAGGAACCAAGTCGTCATTGATTGGAATCCATCCCTCTGACTAAGGAAACCCCATTGAAAGATGATTCCCATTGGCAATACGTTAGGATCACCTCCTCTAGTCCCAGGTGCCAATTCCTCTTCCAGAAGATATCCCATCAAAGCAGTTCACTACCCCCCGAGAGTTGGGCTAGGATGTTATCATATATCCAAGTGATCCCGGACAAGCAGCTTAGGTTTCCTATGCATACGACACTGAAAATGAAACCGAATGGGAACTAGTCCACCTGCCTCTTATGGGATTTTTCATAAAACACAATAATATTCTTGATGAACAAGAAAGCGGCACTTCCAAAATTCCGCTGAGATTCAAAAAGTTCCGTTAGGTTCTTCGTCGCAACTGCTGAACTGAAATAGGTCTAATATCTTCTCTTATATTTTGGACAACCATTGAAGCCCCAACGACAAACGAACCTACGGGCGGGGCATTTTCGGGGAGTAGCCCGCTTCCCATTACTCAATAGGGCAATTCCTCGCACATAATTAAGGGAGCCATTGAAAGGTGACTAAAACACCAGAAACGGCGACTACCCGAGCTAATGATAGTGGCAAGAACACTTTCCGGCCAAGTCCCATTAATTGATCATAACGATATCGTGGAAATGCTGCACGGACCCATATATATAGAAACAGAAAAAGAATCACCTTGATACTAAACCAGATCGAGCCCGGGATCTTCTTGAAAATAGGAAGATCTAGGATAGGCAGCCAACCTCCTAGAAAGAGCAATGTGCATAGACCAGGTGAGTAAGGATGCAGCTCCGTGGACCGCTCGTCGGGCCTGATAGGTGGGGGTATCACACCCTTCTCAAAGGAACCGTACGTGAGACTCTCGCGTCATACGGCTCCGTCCCGGAATATGGATCCCCCTTTCCTTTGACCAACGGGTCCTCAAACCAACCTGTCCTCCCTTTCTATTCCTCGGTAAGCGGTTTCTTTTCATTCATTGATTGATTGATTCAAGGTAGCTTTAGCTTGCTTCCAAGTCCAAGGATTAGCGGTAGAAGTTAGTTGCCAGAAGCGAACTTCCGGGCCGGGAAGGAGCCAAAAAAGGTGAGCGCCCCCGCGCGAGCCTTATTGAAAACTAAAGCAAGAAGCGAGAAAGTTGACTTTGAGAAAGAAGGTGCTTGTTGCCGCTTTATTAGTAAGTAAGCTTGTTTTTATATCTCCTCAATAAAGGCGAAAGGCTGCTTTACTAATAAGATAAGGCGCGTTAGCCTATCTATAGTAAGGGCCCCTTTCTTGCACGTTAGCGCTTTAGTTTTCAATAAGGACGTTTAGGCTTTACTAATATAAGATAGAATGGGCTTTTCTCGTTTAGTATTGCTTTGGCTTCGCCGTATCTTGCTGGCGCGGAAGCTACCGCAACTAAACAAAAAGAAAATGAATGAAGGAAGAAGGCATTAGCATTAGAAAGACTACAGAGGCATTCCGGGCCGACTACAAAACTACGACTACAATACAAGTCATGAGCGATAGCGAAGCCAAGCCGGATAGGCTTTTTTATGTCGAAAGCCCCAAAACTCGCTATCTTATAGCAGACAACTAACGCAAGCCTACTCAACTAATCTC
>BPLS01000263.1:0-47645 GCA_019656275.1 Rhododendron kiyosumense
TCTTTTTTATTTTTGGGTTATAGACTTTAAAAAGTAAAAGTTTATAAGGAAATTTCTAAAACCAATCCAATTGGCTGACAATAATAAATGTGTGAATGTATATTAAATGGTATAAAAAGTATACAGAAATATGTGTTTTCATTGTTTTCTAGTATACTTATTGTTAGCCCACTGACAATAGCAAAACGGAACTTACAATATGAATTTTCATTTATAAGAATGTGTGGATTGTGAATTGTTAATCAACATCATAAATTATTAATTTAACAGTGTTAATTGTGAAATAAGCATTGTACATAGTACATTGTGAAACAAATACCGTCAAATTTTAACTATTAATTTGTGAAATGAATATTGTTAATTATATATTTATGATTTTAATTCTGAATTTATATTATTAATTGTGAATTTAACACTAATAACTTTTAACAATCTCAAATTAATATTGTTATTTGTGAAATAAACACTATCAATTGTGAATTTAAACTAATAATTGCGAATTTTAACATTGTTATTGGTAAAATGAATACTGGACATTGTGAAATAAACACTATAAATTCTGAATTTATACTATTAATTTTGAATTTTAACAATGTTAATTGGTAAATTATGAATTTAGACTATCAATTGTTAATTTGAACACTGTATATAGTTGATTTTAATTATGTTATTTATGAAGTCAAGCAAAACTTAACAGTATGAATTCACAAAAATTAACAATGCTTTAACACAAAAATAAAAATTAACAATACTTAAAGTAGGCAATTAACAATTGAAACAAACAAAAATTCAGTCACAATAATATAAAATTTACATTAAAAATTGGAATTTTGGTTTTAAATAATTTTACATTCAATATAAATCTCATTCAGTAGATTTCAAATATATAATTATTATAAAAAATAGATATGCATAATAAAAATTCTATTTTTTTAGATTAAAAATAAAAAAGGAGAGAGAGAGAGAGAGAGAGAGAGAGAGAGAGAGAGAGAGATTGAGATTATGCCAAATTCCAAAACACAGGAATTATGTAGATTTTTCTCATACTCATTTTTATCATAATATCTCAAAAAGTGAAGTGTGTATGACGAAAGTGTATTCGGACTCACCATCACCACCATCATCAACAATGAGGAGGAGGAGGAGGGAAGATGCCGAAAGGGTGTGCGAAGATAACAGTGGAAGCATCTTAGATTCATGGCCGGTGTGCTTGTGATGTACTTGAATCATGACCCCGGCCTCTCCATGCAGTTGTTGATCAAGAAGGAAGCATCCTATTGGCTATTTTAGGGTTTCAGGGCATGGGGTTGGACCTGTAAATATGAGGAGTTTGTATTTTCTTTTTTCTAGTATTAATTTGCACATGTAGGCCACTAGCCAAGGTTGTTTGTCATGTGATGATTTCTCCATTGTTGCACCAGACACCAATACTGTACTGAAGAGAGGGAGGAAATAATATCGAATTTGTTAGTCATAACTTAGATGAGTAACGGGCAAAGGGTCATACTTCTCATTTGTTGATTGGCTCTTAGGTGTCTTTTTGGGTGTTACTTGAATTATTAGGCTTTGGGTGGAGTGTTTCTTTTTTAGATCTTTGGATGTATCTCTTTAGAGTGTTGTTTTGGGTCTTTGGATGTATCTCTTTTGGGTGGGTTGTTTTGGGTTTTAAGTGTCAGGAGTCTATTTGAAATGGATGGCGCTTTGTCATTGTTGGCTTCTTGTCAACTTTTGGTTTGTTTTTCTCTCCCTTTGGGTCCTTCTCGGCATATGATTGCTGAAGTTTATTGTTTCCCCATGTGGGTTTTCTTTTTCTCCGGCTTAATACTACTTAGGGTTCTTTTAATTGTAATTTGTTTTTAAAGATTAATAAATTTTTTTTGCCTTAAAAAAAAAAAAAACTTAGATCTCATTTTCTCATAAGCAGATAGAAAGTGAGAGTGAGAGTGAGAAAGATTGAGAATTTTAAAAAGGGAATCCATGTAGCATGTCAAACTATTTGAAAAATGATTGAAACTTAAGTTAGGAGAGTTATTAACTTACTATACTAGGACGTTCATCATATATGTACAACTATAAACTGTTGGAAAGTATTATAGGATATAATATTTTATTTTAAGTGTGAATGAAAATTGATTTATTTTGGAGTTGCATCTTTTCATTAATACTTATTCACTGTGGACAGATGTATCCTTTACGAACAGATGTGCCTCTCTCTTTGGTGACTTTTCGTAGAATTACCTGTTGGCCTATAAATATCAATGCCCCCATTCATTTTCTGAAGGTTGATTTTTCCTTCATTTAAGTCTATTCATATGAGAGAGTTACAAAAACAAGATGGTTCGCTAGGCCCTCCAATTGAAGTACTTCTTTGGGGGGATTCCGATCAAGTAGTGCTGGGAGACAGTCGTCCAATGCAAATCGTGAGCACCGTAGTGGGGGCGAAATCTGTCTTAAGTATAGAATGTCACACACAAACACTCACCTTGATCACCAATTTGTTTCCATCAATTTTCAGGTTTTGAGTTTCGATTTTATTGCACTCATATTTTTGGTTTTATCACAAATAGTAATCATATTTTTCCAAACATAAACCACCTCTCACGTACCCTAGGACCCATATTCAATTTACTCAAGAATAAAAATGTCAAGATTTTGAGCTAGAAATGTTCTAAGCACAAGGGAGATGGTTTAAGCATGTTTTCCAGTATTCCATAAACTTTATTTTCACCATTTCGTGAGTAATGCTACATGGTTGCTAAGTAGACATGCAACACTCATATGTCTAATCAACAAATTGTAGATAAACTGATAATTTAAGATCAAGCTAGACTTCAATACTTGGATTTCATGCTTCTTTTAGGTGGATTGCGCTATGAACAATTAGATAAATTCTTTACATGTTGTCGATCGATAATAAAAATTAATAACAGATTCTTTAGTTAATTTGGTATATTGCTTTGGTAAACGTGCGCGGTGCTGTTATTTAAATGTGCATGATTAGGCACGTATATCTCACTAATTAAATACCCGTGGCTTATACTAAGATGGTACTGTATTTGCACCAAATCCACATGGCTTAATAACGCCCTAAACATGATTTTCATGTGTGAACTTTTCATAGTCTCACATATATTAGGAATGAAATATGGCTGCAAATATTGTTTTATGTATGGTTGATGCATAATCTTCATTAGTACTCATTTAAAAAAAAAATTCATTAGTACTTTTCCAGGACTATATGTTTGAATTTGTATAATTCAGTGGAAAACACATTCTCAATATTGTATTACCGTAATGAAAGATGATTGATGTATGAGCATGCGTGTGAATTAGGACGGATCTAGAAATTTCCACTAATGGGAACATACAAATTAATAAATTTAACCCATACATTGATAGTCGATCCAATTGCTAGCTCAATTAAAAATCTGGTTCAAATTTGGAGGACCAAACGTGGAAAATGGAAAAAGTGGGAAACATGAGCCCCTCCATGTTGTTTTTATAGCTGGAGACAAAATTTGTATCTTCCTTATATCCCCTAAGCAAATAATAATAATAATAATAATAATAATAATAATAATAATAATAATAATAATAATAATAAAATAATCCTAATTGTCTTTTCTTTATTTAAACAAAATTATGTTTTTTTTTTTTGATCCTTACAAATTATGTTGATAAAAGCAGGCAATATTTATTAGGATCGGACCCACTAGGGTGACATTTTGTGTTGGTTTATATCTATTGGATCACAACCTTGTGGCGAGCAACCAATAAATTTTTAACTTCATGCGTATAGTACTAATTCTCTAAGCATTTCTTTTAAGTAATTGGATTGTACACGAAATTGGAGTCATAAATATTGAGAGAGAGACTATTTTCAATATTTAACTGCAATAAATTATTGAGAGATTTCTTATTCATTAGTGGATTAATCACAATAAACATTATGCAAAAACTCCACCAATGATTAAGGATGGAGCTACTGGGGACAAGTGATGGTGACCGCAACAACTGTGATTTTCAAAAAAATATTGCTAGTACTATATTACAAATTTCAGGTCTGCCACCATTGGCTCTCTTCTTTTTTTTTTTTAAGATTTATATTGTTATATCCTAACTTTTTAGTTTTTTAAAATCGAAGATATTGGCAAGTTTCTTGATAAATATTATCCTTCTGGTTTCACAGAGCAAGAGAAACAATATTTTAAAATTTGAGTACGTACCATTTCAGAATTGTGTTAAATCATGTGGAATTAAACCCAAATGTCCACAATATATCTGTTTTTTAACAGATTAATTCACCTTGTTGAGATTACCCACGTCTGTGACACAACATCCATTGTCATATGTGACTTCTTCTTTTTTCTTTTGTTGAAAACTAGATTGCGTACGTAGTAGGATGACAAATGAAATTTGTTGACTATATAGTTGCTCGATTACATATGTTGACTTTTTAAAATAAATAAATATTCATAATGTAATCTATCTTTTCATTTCAACTTTAGATTACGTGTTGGCCGCAATCAGTACGCTAAAATCATGGCTCCGTTCCTGCATGAGATTATTTTTATTTCAAATAATACTTGTCGAATTCTTTATGATAATGAATTAAATCCTCAAATGAACTATGTATGATAGACCAAATTTGCATCACAGGAATGATTATCGCGTGAAGGGATCTTGATTAAATTAAAACCAGACTCGCGTCACATGAAAGATTGTCACGTGAACGCCGTGAAGGAATCTTGATTAAATTAAAATCATTCGTAAATTAGAATCCTAATTATTAAATAGAGTACATTACTGTATCCTATACCACAGTGGTCAAACAAAATTTTTCTTTTTGATCCGCCAGTGGTCAAACATTGCCGACGAAAATCCAACCACTTCGCATGCGATCAGGTTATGATTTCTGCATGATTACGCAATCAAAACCCAATTTAAGCTGTAATTAGGTCCAATCGCGGTAACGTAATCAGATCCTCCGCCTCCCACTTTTCACTGCCCAACTAATAAGCATCTGCCACTTTTCAAAATGTCTCACCTGCCCTCCGGGCCATCGGTGTCAAAAATTATGAGTGTAAATAAGTCGAGTCGAATGCCCGTCGGGCGTTTTTGATGATAAATAAAAAAATAAAAAAAATAAGTTGAGTCGAATTGTCAAGTTACCACAGTTGGTAAAGTTCACGTTTTCTTTCTACAGTGGCTTAGGTTCGAGTCCCATGACGGGCGGAATTTAGGATTTCAGGAATATAAATAGCCTCTAAGTCCCTCTATTGACTAACATTCCATTACCCGGCTAACTATACAATATTGGCCAATATATATTTTGAACGCCAAGCTAGGAGCTGCTCGATTTGTTTGCACCCCAATTGCATTTGTTCCGATTTCTCCAAAAATGAACTTTTAGAAAAGGAAAATAATTTTAAGTTCAAAAAATATATGTTTACACAAATAATTTTTCTACGAATATGGATCTTATTTGATAGATCTCATTGAGATCTTTTAAACGGTGCAAAAAAAAAATTAAATTTATTTTTATTTTTATTATATTTAAGCTTAAATTACATTCATTTTGAAAAAAAAAATTAAAAAAGAATGCGGAACGTCACCTGCACGTAGCGAGTAGACAGCTAAACGTACACGAGAGAGTCAGAACTTCTGAAGCACGAGTTGGGAAATGTCTATAAAAAGGCCGAAACGAAATCCCATGACGTCGTGACCTAATTTGCCCGATTGCTCTCCCAACGCCAAAAACAAATAGTGTCGTCTTCTTCCTTCTCTCTCTAGAACCCTCTCCCTCTCTCCCTCTCTCGCCTCTCTCTGCACACATAAACGTCCGATCTTCATTTCCTCTCTGCGGTTCGCTTCAATCGTACACCGTAACCCCAGTACTTTACCATGGGAAGCGTCCAATTTCGATGCAACTGATTGATTTCGCTGAGAATTGAATTTGTTGTATACCTTTAGGCGCAGAGAGAGACAGATAGAGATCGATTTGGATTGAACGAAGCAGAAAGCGATTGTTCAGAGAGACAGTGAGAGAAGTGTGTTTGGATTGGTATATATATACGTATAGGCGCATGAGCTGTTTGGTCAATCTGGGGTTCTCTTCTTCGAATTCGAATCACTTCATTACCTGCCTCCTCGTTTTTACCCTTCATTATTCACCCCAATTACCTCAAATTACCTTGTTTAATTTCGACCAACACTTGGATCCCAAAAATTCCTCCTCATTTATACCGTTATTACTGCTATTTTTACCGTTAAGTAATTTAAACCACAGTAATCGTCATCATGGAGTCGCGAGAACAGAGTAATCGTCAATTGACCAGGGGTTTGTTTCTTGTTCCTTTTAAAGTTTTACTTCTCCTCTGTCTTTGTTTTTGGGGTTAAAAATTTGATTTTTTTTTTTTATTGTCTGTTTAGAATTGTGGTGGAGTTATTTGATGCCGCTGATGTTGGTTGGAATTATTTGATGGGCCATAAGTAATTAAGAAAGCTGATTTGTTGTCTGAAGTGAATAGTACTGTACTAGCTAATAATTCCTTGTCTAGCATGATGCTTTTTTTTTCTTTTTTGATCCGAGTAGCTTGATTGTGCAATAATTTGATTGATTTTTTTAAAAATCTGAACATCTTAGGTGAAATGGATAGTAATATCTCTTAATTGTCTGATTGCATGATGATGATGATGATAGAGCCATAATTTGATTACTTGTTTAACATTTACTAACATCTTAGGGTAGTTGTAGCTGATGCAATTATCTTCTTCATCATATATCTTGGTCCTATCGTATTAAAATAAGGCAGATAGACAGGACCCCTTTGCTAAAATTTTGATCCATTATGCCTTAAACAGACAGCTAAGTCATGTGAATGATCCCATCCTTCTAGCTAAATCTTGGAGAGATTTTTTGAGCCCAAACCCATAATTTTTTCTAATTTGTCCCCCCAGCCCTGAAAAATACTCGGGTGTCTTCACCAATCGGGATGGAGGCAGAGCGGAGGGCATTAGATTGTCATCCCTATCTTGGGTAGATCTTTCAACACTCCGTAGTTTTCCACTTGGTTACTTTCCTTTTGTGTGGTGGAGTACTAGTAGATATGGTAGAGTGATGGAGGATCCTAGATTTCTCACATCTTGATTAAGTTAAGGTGGACCTTGTAACCTTTTTGATCTAGAAACCTTTCACCTATCAATTCAACATTAGGGCTGGTATCGTATTTCTGAAATTATTCATCTTTGGAGTTTAGCATATAAGATAGCTGCAACCATGCGGTGAGCATGTTGCTTTACATATGGATATTAGTGGCTTAAACCTATAGCACCTCGTCACCTTGCTTTATGGCACTAGGTACGTAGGCTATTCTACATTTCGGAGTAACCAGTCAGGTAGCAACCCCAAGGGTTGGCAGTGATCAAGGCCTGGGACTTGGGGTTTTACACGTCTATTGTTACAAATTTATGATGCGGATTGCGGGACCACTTGAAGTTTGAGAAACAGAATAGTTTCTAGTTTCATTACCTATTGATGGTTTTGATTGTTATTGGTGCATGGTTGCTTTTGGTTACTCAGTATTCAACAAGCATGCCTCTCTTGAACAATTTTTTCCTTTCAATCTTAGCTAGCTATGTACCATGTTCTGTCAGAATTAAAATACTGTATTCAAGCATGCCTTTCTAGTGGATGCAACAAACAAAAAAAAAAGTGGAAAGGAATAAAACAGGAATGAATAACATAAATATAAAACATTAAAACATAAACACTAAACCCAAAAAAAAAATATCACAACATATTCTCGCTCTCCTTGCGCTGGAGAGTACGCCCTTTGCTCTAGCTACGGTTCTCAGGTGCTTTTCTCGCTGAATCAAGACAACAGTCATAGATTCAAGAAAATCCACAAAATTAACAGGACTGCAATATGGAAATATTAGTAGAGTAGATGAAAGATGAGCCAATGCACTCACAGTCGTGCATTGGGGTACGCTGCCAATCATAGCCCCTAAATGTACTCCGTGTAACTTCCAAGCGTAACAATGAGTATGAGTGCGTACCCCATCACGTGACTGTGTGTGCATTGGCTCATCTTTTCGTTGGTTCATCTTTCATCTACCTTACTGATATTTCTATATATTGCAGTACTGTTAATTTCTTGGATTTTCTTGAATTTGTAACTGTTGTCTTGATCTTGCGAAAAAGCACCTAAGAACTGTAGTTGGAGCACAGGGCGTACTCTCCGGCGCAAGGAGGAGCGAGAGTAAGTTAGTGATATTTTTTTTTGGTTTTGTGTTTATCTTTTAATGTCTTATATTTATGTTATTCATTCCTGTTTTATGACAGAGTCAAAGCTTCTCTTGGTGGCTGGAGGTGGAAGCTTACACTTTATTCCTTTCCACTTGTTTTTTGTTGCATCAACTAGAGAGGCATGCTTAAATACAGTATTTCAATTCCGGTAGAACATGGTACATAGCTACATCGAACAAAAGGATTTGTTCAAGAGAGGCACACTTGAATACTAGTATTTCAATTCTGTGCATGGTTGGCATGCCTAACTTTAGATGAAGATGTATATCTGATCAGATGCAATGTAAAATTTGCAGAACCTAAATGCTTAACTCACTTGTGTTTGTTGTCAATTATTCCATCTGTGTAATTGTTTCTTAACTGCCAATGATAGGTTGTGCCGATAAAGACATCAGTTGCCAAGTTTAATCCTTGTTTCTATGGAATAATTTTAGTTGATGATCGCTAGGAGGCCTAGGATAGTTTTAACTTCTATTTCTCGGCAAGAACGTAATTGGAAGTAGATGTAGAGGCTTGTTATGGATTATCTATTGTAGTTCATGGAATGTGACTTTAATTAGTATCGTCATGGCCATTAACTCTGCACATTTATTGAACCATTCATCAATTTGTTCTAGTTAAAATCTAAGTCCCCAATTTTGTTTTTTGTAGCTCCCTGCAATTCAGATGTCGAGAGGAGGTATACAGCGTCACCATCTGTTATTATTGTAGGTGGTGGTTTTGCTGGTATAGCAGCTGCTCGGGCCCTTCATGATGCTTCATTCCAGGTAAGTGAAAGAGAGATTTAACAGATCAAATAGTTTAAAGCTGGACACATGTTAAGTGACAGATAGCCAACACCTTTTGTATGGTGGTTCAAAATAAAAAAAAATGTTTGTTGGCTTCTGAGATTTGTGGCATTTTTTTTTGTCTGTTCTCTTCCTGTACCTATGATGAAATAACACCAATGAAAGGTTGTCTTGTGCATTTCTTGCCTAGCCTTTTGATTTACATAATTGTAATCTTGGCACATCTTCCATGTGCCACGAACTAGCCTATTTTTAGAGTACTTGAAGGTGGATCTTTCTGTTCCGTTGTTTGTATTTTTATGAGCACTAAGTTGATCTCTTGAGCAGCTCTGGACTATAGTTACTTGAAGCAATTTGCTTTTTTTATTGGTTACAGCACCCCTTTCTTTTCCAATAGACAAGCCACGAATGTGTTGCTTGATTATGTGAGAACAACATAGAAAAGCTCATTTTTTTGAAGTTAGGAATCTTAGGACTTTTTTGAAGATAGGAATCTTAGGACTTTATTCTAGCGTGTACTGTCAAATGCACCTGCAAACAATGAAACCATGTCTTCATGTATGGCTATTGAGGAGCTTCCATGCTCGTAGTTTCTCCATGATGAAAGAACGCTGCTGTGCATGTCCACTTGCTGGAAAGAAATTTCATTTTGAAATTGCTGGTATCATTTCTTGATTTGGCTCCAAGCTGGAGTTTATATAAGGGACACTGAGGCACTGTCAATGCTCTTTTGTTCCAGGTTACCCTGTTGGAATCACGGAATAGAATTGGGGGTCGAGTGCACACAGATTACTCATTTGGTTTCCCTGTCGACCTGGGCGCATCTTGGTAACACAGATTTTTTAAGCTTCCCCTGTGGTAGAATATCCATTTGTCCTCTTGTTAGTTAAATTAAGTTACCATCTTTACCGATGTTTCAGGCTGCATGGGGTCTGCAAAGAAAATCCTTTGGCACCTGTGATTGGAAGACTAGGACTTCCTCTCTACCGTACAAGCGGTGACAACTCTGTGTTGTATGACCATGATTTGGAAAGGTAATCAACTTTTTGTTGCTTACAATATTCTTGCTTCTACCACAGGCACTCCACTTTCAGGTCTACCTGTAAAGTTTTTGTGGTTACCTGGTAAAAGCATGAACCTTTCTGCTTGATGCAATGCATGCTTAGACAATTAATTTCATTTTCAGCTACGCACTATTTGATATGGATGGGAATCAAGTTCCTCAGGGTTTAGTGAAGAAGGTTGGTGAAGCATTTGAGAGAATTTTGGAAGAGGTGTGTCTTCTCCCTCCTTGCTTTACTCTGTGCATGTGTGTTTGCTTAGAAGATAGTCTTAGTTCAGTTGGAATGCAAAGAATTTGCAGTAAAGTACTTTGTGATCTGCCTTACGTGCTTGTTCTATTTAAGGATTGCATAGCTTGTGGCCACTGAAAGATGCTAGTTCTGCAATCGTTGCTTGACATGTGCCTTTTCTTCTTGTTGCAGACGGATAAAATAAGACAAGAACATATTGATGACATGTCTATCCTTCGTGCCATCTCAATTGTTGTAGAAAGGAAGCCGGAGCTAAGGTTGTTAAATGAAGCATTATATTTTTGTTTCTAACCTACATCTCTTCGCGTAGTACATTCGTAATTACTCTGCATTGCAGGTTGGAAGGGATTGCTCATAAGGTCTTGCAGTGGTACTTATGCAGAATGGAAGGTTGGTTTGCTGCAGATGCTGATACTATCTCACTCAAATGTTGGGATCAGGCAAGTTTTCTTCTTCTTTCCCCATCATTTTTTGTCTGATTTTAAGATGAATACGTTGCAACAAAAGGTCTAAGGTGCAAAACTGCATTTCTTTCGAGTTTCAACAATGATTACGAAAGGTTGGATGTTTCCCTTTACTGTGGGACCGGCTTCTTTGCAATGGCCTTCATGAAGGTGCTTATATGAGTGATTAGGCTTGTGTGTAAGATATGGAAGTACACACTTATTATGCTAAGAAAATGATGCAAGGAAGCGAATAAGAGAAACTGATGATCAAGCAACGAGGACAATCACAAACGCAGAAACTTAGAGAAACTCTCTTTGACTCTTTTCTTTATCAATAATCAATCGTTCAGCCCCAAAGGCATAAAACCGAATATATAGGTAACAACCCTAGAAAACATAAAGCAACAATACCGAAATTAAAACGGACCCACAAAATAGACGGAAAAACAAGACGTCCGAAAAAAGAATGGGCTGAATCGGACTTTCCTACGGAAAGTTATGGGATCGCAAAGGAAGGCCCAAAAACGGAACGAAGGCCCATTTGGAGGCCTAAACGGCCTCGGAAGGCTAAAAAACACACAGCACATGCCCGCTTGCGGCCATGTGTTCTGATTGTTGGCCCGTTTCGGATCAAACCCAGTTAGGCCGTCGCCTAAATCCACGATCAAAATGAAACCGGCTGGTAGAAATCCTTGGCATGCTTAAAATGAAACTCTTCCTCTTTGGCTATTGCATCAGAAAAATAACAAACCGTGGGCAATGTTGTCTACACCATTTGTTATACCACAGTTTAATACTTCGTGAAATCTCAAACTCGACTGTAGATGCCGCAATACAGAGTAGACGCAATCCGTACTTCTTTCCATTCAATAGATGGTGAAGATACAAATCAAGAAACTTAACCAGCATGACACAATTATTTCTTGATGGTCACAAGTATCCATTGTCCTTGTTTTATCGTAGTTTGAAGCCATATTATCAGAAGTGATGATACTACTCTTTAGACGATGTTAACCGAAATCCATCAATTAAAGGCACAACAGTCCCTTCTCCCTTATACAACCACTTTATTTCAACATATATATGTTACTAGCTGTCTATATATGACTGGATGTAAAATGAAAAACATTACAGTCCATCTCATCCTCTCTGTTATGTTTCACAGGAAGAACTGCTTCCTGGTGGTCACGGCCTCATGGTGCGTGGATATCGCCCAGTTATTAATACACTTGCCAAAGGTCTTGACATCCGCTTGAGCCATAGGTAACAAACGATTTACCAATTCAATCATAATTCTCTTATTTGGTGCTTCATTCTACTTAGACCTAATTAATCTTGCTTTTGTCATCCTTACCTTCGTGTTCCAAAGAGTTACAAAAATTATGAGACGCTACAATGGAGTGAAGATTACAGTTGAAGACGGGAGAACATTCATAGCTGACGCTGCTATTGTTGCCGTTCCTCTTGGTGTCCTGAAATCCAATAGCATCAAATTTGAGCCAAGGCTTCCAGAGTGGAAGGAAGCAGCAATTGCGGACCTTGGAGTGGGGATTGAGAACAAGATAATTTTGCACTTTGAGAATGTGTTTTGGCCTAATGTAGAGTTCTTGGGGGTGGTTGCGGAGACTTCATATGGATGCAGCTACTTTTTGAATCTTCACAAGGCTACAGGTCATTCTGTCCTTGTTTATATGCCAGCGGGGCAGCTGGCACGTGACATTGAGAAAATGTCAGATGAAACAGCTGCTAATTTTGCTTTCATTCAGCTGAAGAAAATCCTTCCTAATGCTTCAACCCCGGTATTTGTTTTGTGCTTATTTTATGCTCGTTCATTATCTTTTCATTACCAGTAGGCAAAATAAGCAGCTTGGTGCACTTGTCAAATAAATAGAAAAAAAACGTAAAAACTTTGTTTTTCCCTTGTTTGTCATTGCCGAGGAAAATAATGGAAACTGAGAATGGAAATTACCTTTCTCGAAATAAAATAAAACAAAGAAAGATCATGCAAAAAGGTTTGGGTTTGGAAAGGACATGAATGGAAAACTGAGGGAAGTAACTTTCTTTTGTTTGATTTCAATGAAATGCTGACAGGAACATAACCTTTTTTTTAACTTGTTTTCCTCTTTCTTTCTTTCTGCTAAGTGCACAATCATACTCTTTCATTGTGGCTGATATAGTCGCTGTTCCCTTTCCCTTGTACACAAAAATGTTCACATTAGCCACCAAGAAAAAGTTGGTCAACTGGACCAGATTGTAGGGATAACATATTCGGTATGACAAAGAAACACAAGTAATTTGGTCACTAAAATAACGTGGTAGATGGGTGGGTGGAATTTTCTGTTGCATTACCTTTTTTATCCCCCCTCATTTGTTGCTTCTTGTGTATTGCAGATTCATTATCTAGTATCTCATTGGGGCACGGATGTGAATTCACTAGGATCCTATAGCTATGATGCAGTAGGGAAACCCCATGATCTGTATGAGAAGTTAAGGGTCCCGGTGGACAACCTATTTTTTGCGGGGGAGGCAACGAGTGTGGATTACCCAGGGTCTGTACACGGTGCATACTCAACCGGATTGATGGCCGCTGAGGACTGCAGGATGCGTGTTTTGGAGCGCTATGGGGAGTTGGATCTGTTCCAGCCGGTCATGGGTGAGGATACCCCGGTGTCTGTCCCCTTACTAATCTCCCGTATGTAACGACTCTGTATCAACGTTGTAATTCACATGTAATGTCAGATCTCAACCCTAAACGCTAAACCGTAACATTTGGGTAATTGGTAACTGTTGTATGGGATAAACTATGACATTCTGCCCGGATTTTGTGAGACTATTAGGGGAAATTTCAACTTTGCTGTTTTTATTCGTGGGATCGAAAGTGTGTATTCCTATGCTTAATTAGTTACATAATTCTTCAAAATATCAGGCGTACATGCACTCAATCCTCACTCTCATAGTCTCGTAGATTTTAGTAGTTTAAGATGCAGAAAGTCAGTGGACATAGCAAATCTGTGCACAGATTTTTATGTGAGACCTACTACGGGTCCCATACAAGTGATCCAAGCCGTTCATTATGTTTAAAACATTTTTTCAATGGCCTCTTTTCAAAAAGATCAGCTCAATCCGATACCTATAAATACTTAATCTAACGGTCCAACTTTTCATTCTTTAAAAACCTGAATGAAAAATTAGATGATTAGATCAAACATTATAGGTATCAGATTGAGCTAATTTTTTGCGAGGCCCTTGAAAAAATGTTTAAAACATAATTAACGGATCGGATTATTTGTATGGGACCCATAGTGGGCCTCACAACGCAATCTGTGCACAACACAGACTTGCTGTGTCAGTAATAAGATTCAAATCGTGGAGCAACTCCTCTCCAAAATTCTCGGCAACGACTTTGCAAAATTCCGGGAATTACTTTATGAAAAACTGACTTGAGCTACTTTTCCTCCTCCTCCCAAGGTGGTTTGGGAACGTGTCGTGATCACAATTTGTGGGATTTTGAACGATCAGGGACCGTTCATTTTCTACCAATTTGGAGTAACTTTTTACCACTTGTTCAAAAAAAGAGAGGTCAATTTGGTATCTGAGACTTCGTCCAAAATATTAGGCAAAAATACGAACCAAGTCAATTGGTTTTCCACAAGGCACTTGGTGAATGGGATTGAGCTGATATTTTATGAGGTAAGTGGGAAAATGAAATCTTACAAAATGGACGGTGTCACATTGAAGTGAAATTTTATTGTAACTTGAGTAATGCCTCACCATGGGGTTTTGGACGGATAAAAAAAATAGCACAGTCTACATTCTACATAGGTGAGAGAAGGGAAAAAAATAAGTATTTTTTTTTTTGGAATATCGATAGAAGTTTACATCTAGGCTCTATCTTAAGAATTTTAATCAAAGGAACTCTACATCAACTATGAAGAGTCACAACAACTCATCAAGCCAACAAGTAAATGATCGAATTCGACCAAATAATAGGGAAGAGGTAACTTAAAAAGAAATTTTTTTTTTTTTTGAGAGAGAGATTGACTCCATGAAGATGAAGGAAAATTTAAAAAACATTTTGAAAAGGAAAGACTGAACGCGAATCTGGATATATAAAAACTTTTAAAAAATAACTGCGCACTTTTGTCTTTTTTATCTTTCTCAAGAAAAAACAAAAAAGAGATTAACTTATCCCCATTTTCTACCATTTTCTACAAGTGCCTTCATTTTCGAGTATGTTTTCTGTCCAAATTTAGATTCTTGTCCAAATTCAGATTCCTATTCCATCAGCTAAACCACTTATCACAAAAGACATAACCCACTAATCTTGCGGAAAAATTATTCAATGTCTCTGGGCACTGTCACGTGGTACTCTAAACCTTTTTCCCATCACATATATATTTGGGGCCCAAGATAATTGTGTAGACCCCACCCCGATGTAGTAAAAAAGGGACTTGAGGCATCACGTGACGGTGTCCTAAGGGCGTTAGTACAATCCAGATTGTATGATAGAAGGAAACTAATCAATTTCTTACCATAATGAATTTACAAGAAAATGGATTAGGATATCAAACAACTACCCTAGAAACAAAACAAAAATACTGCAATATAAGTACAGAAGCAAAACAAAAACAAAAAAAGAAGGCAATAAAAACAGAATTGTTCTCTCTTGTAAATCAGCCACTACTAGTTTGGAGACAAGCTTTTGGGAACCAAACACTTCTCTAGTACAACTTCTCTTGAACACTAGGAGATGAAGTAAGTGCTTTGAACTCTTGAATATGCAATGCTTCTTCATTTTCCTGGACATGCATATACAGTTTCAATGCTACAATTTAATTACCTCTATAACATTCTTGTTGGCCAAAACTGTACTTCATGATATTGGGTGTCAGAAAAGTTGGAATTGAGTTGAATTTATGTTAATTTGGCTAAAATTTTGAGAAAAGAATTCCTTAAGCATAATTAAACTCATTTGAGTATCTACGCTCGCAGTCAATTATTACCATATATAACGAACTTATCATTTTTAACTTACAAGTAATAATCTTCACCCCTTAAACTTTCTTGTAATTTTGTTACACATCCCAAAATGAAATTAATGAATCGTTAAAAGTAATTGATTAGTCTACCATTTTCTTGTTGGGAGTGGAAAGACATGCGAAAAGGTCACCGCATTTTGGATATTTGTGTTGGAGCATAAACTTGATTTTACCATTTTGACCCAAGAAAAATAAGTCCAAGAAAAGCCCAATAAAAAAGCCCAAATAAAAGATATATTTGGAAAAGTATAAATATCTTTTTTCTAGAAGGTTCTAGTTTCTAGAAAAATTCTAGAAGATCTTTGGAAAATATCTAGATATTTGTTGTGAGTATAAGTCACATGTAAAATTTAGAAGCTATCTATAAACAATCTTGTAAAAAGATATCTAGAACCTTCCATAGAGCACTATAAATATGGATAGGTTCTACTCATTATGTACTATGTCAAAAATACTATGTCAAAAATAAGTTCAAGTTCTAAGTGAAATACAAGTATTTTTCCCCTTCAAAATCATGTCCAAATATATACCAGATACCCTTCCCTTCCAACAATTCGTTCTACACTAGAACTCTACCTGTTTAGCAGGGAGTGATCACCTGAAGTGATGAATTGATGAATTGAAGAATCGAATTCCAAGTTGGGCCTGCAAGTACTTGATATACTTGGAAGCAACTTGAAACATCAAAGCAGTATTCATCATTTCTCCACCTGGAACAATCTTCCCCGACTCTCTAGTCTTCTCAGTTATCTTCCTCCTCCTATTCCTCGCCACTACACTTTGTGCAGACAAAGGTAACTCAAGCCCAGGAGAAAAGTCCGGCACCAGAGGTTGCGGATTCAGGAAAAATCCATTGGCCAAACTGGACGTACGTTTCGCTTGGGTAGTCGTAGTCATCTTCGTAGATCTCCTGACGTTTTAGGTACGGGTACGGATATTGGTAGTACTGGTCGAGTTCTTGGGGAATGGAGTTGTCAAGTACCGGTGGAATAGAGTTGTCAATACTGGTGGTGGGGCTAAGTATGGGAGGCTTAAATCATTTTGGGTAAGTGGTTGATCAACAAAAGCATATTCAAGGTAGAAACTGAAGTTTCCTTGGAAGCCAAGCAAGTCATGGCTAGCTCTGGTTGCGCTTGGAGTGGGAAAATATCAGCCATCTCTACAAAAGCGGTTTACTCTTTGTCAAAGTAAAAAAAGCATTTTGAGAAGCAAAGACTGAACGTGAATATATGTAAAACTTTTAAAAAATAACTGCCCACTTTTGTCTTTTCATATTTCTCAGGAAAAACAAAAAAAGAGATTAACTTGTCCCCATTTCCTACAAGTGCCTTCATTTTTTAGTATGTTTTCTGTCCTAATTCAGATTTCTATCCCATCACCTAAACCACTATCACCTAAACCACTTCTCACAAAAGACATAACCCACTAATCTCTTAGATTGCAAAAAAATTATTCAATGTCTTTGGGCATCTGGGTACTGTCATGTGGTGCTCCAAGCCCTTTTTCCATCACATATATATTTTGGGGCCCAAATAATTGTGCAGACCCCACCCCAACGTAGTAGAGAAGGGGCTTGAGGTATCACGTGACGGTCTGCCAGGGGCGTTAGAATGATCCAGATTGTATGATAGAAGTAAACTAATCAATTTCTTACTATAAAGAATTTACAAGAAAATGGATTAGGATATCAAACAGCTACCCTAGGAACAAAACAAAAATACTGCAATATAACTACAGAAGCAAAACAAAAACAAAAGACAGAAGGCAATAAAAACAGAATTGTTTCTCTCTTGTAAATCAGCCACTACTAGTTTGGAGACAAGCTTTCGGGAACCAAACACTTCTCTAATGAGTACAACTTCTCTTGAACACTTGGAGATGAAGCAAGTGCTTTGAGCTCTTGAATATGCAATGCTTCTTCATTTTCCTGGACATGCATACACAGTTTCAATGCTACAAATTTAGCTCTATAACATTCTTGTTGGCCAAAATTGTACTTCATGATATTGGGAGTCAAAAAAGTTGGAATTAAGTTGAATTTATGTTAATTTGGTTAAAATTTTGACAGAAGAATTCCTTACTTAAGCATAATTAAACTCATCTGCATGTCTACGCTAGCTCACGGTCAATTATTACCATAACAAACTTATCCTTTTTAACATATAAGTAATAATCTTCACCCATTAAACTTTCTTGTAATTGATTAGTCTACCATTTTTTTTGTTGGAAGTGAAAAGACATGTGAAAAGGTCACGGCATTTTGAATATTCTAGAATTCTACTTGCTTAGGATTACCTACTTAAAATACAGAGAGAGAGAGAGGGAGGGAGACCTGAATTGATGATGCCAAAAATTGAAGAATTGCAAGTTGGGCCTGCAAGTACTTGATATACTTGGAAGCAGCTTGAAACATCTCAGCAGTGTTCATCTTTTCTCCACCTGGAACAATCTTCCCCAACTCTCTAGTCTTCCCAGTTATCTTCCTCCTCCTATTCCTCGCCGCTACACTCTGTGCAGACAGAGGTAACTCTAGCCCGGGAGAAAAGTCTGGCACCAGAGGCCGCGGATTCAGGAAAAACTCATCGGCCAAATAGGACGTTTCACCCAGGTAATTGTAGTCATCTTCATAGATCTCCTGACATTTTGGATACGGGTACGAATACTGGTAGTACTGGTCAAGTTCTTGGGGAATGGAGTTGTCAAGTACTGGTGGTGGGGCTAAGTATGGGAGGCTTAAATCATTTGGGTCAGTGAGTGGTTGATCAACAAAAGCATATTTTGGGTAGAAACAGAAGTTTCCTTGGAAGCCAAGCAAGTCCATGGCTAGCTCTGATTGTGCTTGAAGTGGGAAAATATCATCCATCTCTTGGTAATTGAGATGCTGAAGTGAGCCACAGTTGGAATTATAAAAGCTACCTAAGAAATTAAGCAATTAGACAAGGAGGGAGAGAGAGAATTATAAAAGCTACCTAAGAAATAGAAATTAAGCAATTAGACAAGGGAGAGAGAGAGAGAGGGAGAGACAGACTGATACCGTTATACAGCATCTCTTGTTTACTTTTTCTTTTCCGGTGTTAGCTTTTTTTTCCTTGATAAGAACGGTTGAGAGAAAATAGGAGAAAGAAACCGTGTCGAAGAAACTGAGGCAGTTACAAAAGCGGTTCCCTTTGTCAAAGTATTTTTTTTTTCTTTTTTTGGGTGTCGAAGATACAGTTTAAAAGGAGATTTTAGTTTATGAAAAAAAAAAAAAAAAAGGTTGAATTTGTGGGAGCATAAAAAGGACACGTCAAAAATTACTAAAATTCTTAGAAATTAAAAAAAAATCCTTTAAAAAAAGTGCATGCATTGACCAATAATTACTGAAGGTAGAATTTAAACATAGAAAAAGTTGAATGTATTTCCATTCTCTTGGTAATCGGTTAAATTTATTTATCCAATATCCTTAATTTTCCTTCTTAGTGCATCAACAAATCCTTGATCCAAACAAAATCTTCACCAAACCAACAGAGGTTATTTTGGTAAAAGTTTTGAGGGAAGTTTATGAATAATAAGTAGAAAGAGACATAAAAGAAGAAAATAATAAACAGAGTAAAAACTTATTACTCCTAAATACGGAGTATCAGAGAGAGAGAGAGAGAGAGAGAGAGAGAGAGAGGTTTTGGAACGCAAAACCAGTCTTTATTGTCCCAAGTCTCCTAACAGCAACAGGAATACTATTTTGGTCATATCCCACATCACATCACTTTGTGGTAAAATTCACACAATTTCAACCAATAAGAATGAGAATAATGTTCACCCCTTTTAAGAAGAGTGAACAAAATTGCACTTCCTGGCGAGAGATCATGTTCAAAGAATAAAAATTTCCTAATGATTATGGGGATGTTTGGCATAGCCTATTATTTTTAAGTTATGGATTGTGGGTGGTAGATAAATATATTTTTAAATGTTCGGATAATATGCGGAGAGTACATTTTGTAAAAGGGTTTAGGGAGTGAAAGTATAATCAAAATCTGAAAAATTCATCCAATGGTGATTTTTGAATAATGCATTCTCTAGTTCATTTCTGAAATTGCACTTGGGTAAAATACTTTCTGGGTAACTGGGTTTGGCTATCAAACACCCAAAAGCTAAAAACACAAACCTCGAAATGAAAAAATGAAGTGGCAAACAGGCCCTATGACCACTTGAGAATCAAAACTGTGGCATGGTACTGGCCTCATGTCTGGGTGAACTCGAAATGAAAATAGTGCTCTAAAAGAATTTAAAAAAACAACTAAACACAATGAAAAGACCTCGTTAAAATGACACGACAAATTCAACGCCATATAATCAAAAGACGAATCGCATTTAACTGTTAACTACACTTTAAAAAATTGAATAGCGAAAGGAACATACAAACCACCTCAGATTGCTTTCATGCACACTAAAATTCCAGTACATAGTATGCATATAGCAATGATCCAGGCAAGCCAACCAAACCCCGTCCCCTCCTGTTCTTTCTTTCTCTTAACGACATACAACAGGTAGCCGGCTAAACCCTGGGCATCTAGGGAAAGTCAGTAAAACATGAATTATATAGGCCTGGCTTGAGCCTGATCCAAATCCGCTGATCCCAGACAAAGATTACTCCTCAGAAAGCCCTCCTAATCTGTAGATCTGGACCCTGTTGCCTTTAGTCAAAGCAGTTCTGCTTGGACCTTTATCAACTACTAGTTGTCTTCACGGTAGTCCGGATTCTCTTTTAGAATGACAAAGCCTTCAAGGATAGATGAGAGTGGAATATACCTGCACAGGGATATATTGTTCAGCACATAAAATTGAGGTCAAAAGCTAGCTAAGGCATATGTCAACTTGTAGCTGAAGACGCAGATGTAGTACTTCTCAGTGGCAAGCTCTGCCCTATCTCCGGCAGCCAGAAGAACAGGTGTGGAGTGGGTCTGGAAACCGGTGATAGTCTTGGGTCGACCCGCCTGGCCCACTACATCGACAGCTTGGCCCACACGCACAGGTACTGACAGAGGTTTCAGGTTCTCATCTACTGTCAGTAGCATCCTTGGCTGAAGCATTGGAGAGAATAAAAAAAAAAGGAATCAACAAGAAGGTAGGACAGGTAAATTGTCCAGAGAGAGAGAGAGAGAGCGCAAACCTGCATTGCCAACACAACAAAGTAAAGAACATAATGGTATTTCCCTAAGATGATGGCTTTCATATCAAGACATGCATGCAGCAAGGTTATAATTCCAGCCAGCGCCGTCCTGGAGGAAGATAAAGATATATACCAAAGAGAGTTGTTAGAACAGCCAGAGGTAGAAATTAAAAACACCTAAAATCAAATATGAAGGGCTACATGTAAGTAATAAAACCCCACCCCAAAATACATTTTCTACTATATATTATTTTCATTAGAGAAAATGTTCCAAATAGCAACCCTTGAACAGCTTGAGACAAATTAACTACTACAATATTTTTGGATAGTCAAAATAGATAAACAGACAGGCTACTCTACATATCCACAATGGATTATTGCACTCAGCCCCAAATAGCCATTTGAAAGGGAACCACACCTATGTCATAGCCAAAGATAAGGTCCCACTGCGTGCTAGCAGCACTAAAGAGTAGGTTTAGCCCCACCATTTGTAGACTTGAACCCAAACATTGAGCTAGAAACTTCAAATATTTACCCATTGAACCAACCACTACCTTTCACCCAAGGGAGCTGACCTGATCCCCTGATAGTGACAAATTAACATCATTTTAATAGGCAAGGCCACTAGGGTCAGGATTCCTTTTACACGGCCAAGAAAGCTTTGCAGCCCTTGCAGAACTTATATTCCTTTAGCTCCAGTTAATGATTCAGCCCGTTAAATAAGTGAAAACATGAAGCATTTGACAACGTCCTTAACCAAATAGAAATCATTTGAACAGTTGACTGAATCCTCTGTCCAACAGTCAGCTGCTTATACAACCCAATCTCTCTCGTATAAAGATGCTCATTTGGCACCATAACAGAATTTTTTAGACCAAGTACCCCAAATTTATTTCACATACCACGAAACAGAAGAGGACTATGTTTATGTTTGCCTGGAGTGTTTGGAAATTCCTTATGAATGTTATTGATCTGTATTCAAGCATGAAATCACTTGCATAACAAGAAGAAATCTTCTCCAAAAAACCTCATTCAAATTTGAAAACAGTTTTTGTTCCCTCTGTATCAGTTGTCATAGCTAGGGGTGGACGTCGTGTGGTGTCATTTCTGCTTTCGTGTCAAAAAACCTGTTAACATAAACATGTCAAATACCTTGACACTAACCTGACCTGGTTAGGAAGGTGTTGTGTTCGGGTTGACACTGTTTAGACCCTTTATTCTTTCAATATGTACATAAAATTATATACTTGCCAATGTTGTGCATTAACAACTTATGTAATCCAATGAACTACTTATGTAAATCCAGTAACAAAAATGAAGACATTTCCAATACCATTATAATCACAAAAATGATAAAACCAACCAAATCATAACATTAGAAAATGCCTTAAGCCACAACAAGACATAGGTTCAAAATTAAATAGTTTTGTACGATTTTCGGCTAAAATGCTAAAAAGGCACCAACTTCTTTAATGATGCCTATCCAAAATTGAAATAAAGGCCTAAATAATCAAAAAACAATTCCAATCAGCACAAATGATGCCTGACCAAAACTCCAATTTGAATGGCAAACAAATTCCACGTTTGCCCTCAACTTTAAAAGACTAGAAGTTAACAGTATACATATACAAGCACATAAACTAAAGCTTTGGCCTTTTCAACATGGTAGACTGCTAGGTGGAAGGGAAGCCAAATAATTATGGGATACTGGGGAGTTTTTCATGCCCTAGGTGTTATATATTTATATCAAGTCTTGTTCGCAAAGTAATTAGGACACTAGCTTAAATGAATTTAATTAATTTTGGACTTTTTTAGCATGAAAACTCCAGTGATTAAGAAATTAGATATTCGGTAGGTTTTGATTTTGGAAAAAACAATTGTATAATAGGTACCGGTTTATAATAGTATAATAGTAGGCATGTCTTGTCTTCTATAATTACATTGATATTTTCTATACAAGTTAACCAAGCAGAAAATCAAATCTCCTAAAAAAGTAGGAAATTCAAAGAATCAAAACTAATCGTGCCATGTCGTGTAGTCGTCTCGTTTCGGTTAATGTGTTGACACGAAAAATTAAACAGTTATCCGTGTCCATATCAAGTTACATGAGTCAAATCTGTGTTCGACACATTTAATTTTCGTGTTGGTGCGTCATGTCATATTCGTGTTCATGTCAAAAAGTGGTCAACTCAAACCCTCTAACTTCGTGTCGTGTCCAGAATTTCCACCCCTAGTCATAGCTAAATTTAAAAGTGGACTATTATCACTTTGAATGGTAGGTTAAAGTAAAAGTCAATTAGACCTGATGTCATTCCAGTAGCGAAAGCTTCCCCTTTTTTACGAAATCAATCGCTGAAACCAATTTATCTTGCGCTTGATTGTGAATTTTTCTAGTCCTAGAATTAAAAAGTTCCTATGGAGAGCCCAATTTCTCGTAATAAACACACTTACGGGGATAGCAAGAAGCGCTCCGAATGGTATGGTCCAAGAGTCATCAAGCCTTTCCCCATATGTACAAGACCTTGAGCGATTCGAACCTGCATAAGTAGCCCATTTCAAAACAAGAGGTTCCCTTTAAAAATCAGAGGAAAGTATAGAGGCCATTGTATGAAACAAACTACAAGAAAAAGCTTACACAGAAAAGGAGGCTAGCTTCTTTATAGTAGTAACTTGACAGGTTGCGAAGCATGCCAGCTATTCTAGCGTTGTTGGTTCCGGCACCAATCAACCCCAAGGAGATGACAGCAGCCTGTAGAATCCAGAAATGTAAAATATTCGAAATATAACAAGAATTAGATAATGCTAACACAAATTCTCAATTAAACAACAGTTAGAATACCATTGCTACTTCGGTATCAGTGTCGTGACTAAGTCTGCTTAATGTGTCCATAACATTGACCTGGATCAAAACATCCAATCACAGATTTTCTTAGCAATATATCAACTGCACTCTAAACGCCACTTCAAGAGTGCTCAGCTTGCAAGACATCACTGGATAGATTACCTTAGGGTTCGATATACAGAGGAGACCAAGAGCCAAAGGAACTGCCCTTCTGATATTCTGCTCCCCATACTGCAAAAGATGCTCTAACGAGCGAATAGCCATTTCAATACCCAATTCTTCAGCCATTGCTACCATAGCAATACCAAGTACAGCTGGTCCCTGGTGGCTTTCTCCCTTCTCAAGATGTTGGGCACACTGACCCAGAAGGTGTTGGACCTGTGTGAAAATACAAAGTTAGCTGTTTCATCTGCAGAACAGAGAACTCCAGGTGGAATTGAAGGGCTTAAGAATAAGCACCTTGAGCACATTCCCTGTACCAGCATAAGCACAGGAAAGTAGGGTCATGTCACAGTACTTCCTAATTTGCACATTAAGTGTCTTTGAAACCTCTGCTGTTGCCTCCACACTTTCCTGTTAAACGACATTCCGAAGAAAACCATCACAATCATATCAGTATACCATGATAAAAGTCCCAAATTTCTGGCGTAATCCGTCGTAAATAAATAATAAAACAAATGTTATCTGAAAACTGACCAAAAAAAACCCATTAAAGGACCTCAAATGAAGGCCTTCAAGGTCATAACTATTCATTACCTGCTTCCCAAGGTACAGAAGGCCAAGTCCAAGGGGCAAAAGTCGAGTGAGTGGCTCCCCTAATTCTGACTCGCGCTCCATTAATGCACATATAATTGCCTCAGCAATGTCTCCATTACAGGAACCAACATATACCAAGCCCAATGATATGGCAGTAAATGCAATCACATCAAGAGATGCTTTGCTATCTCCAAGGATGGGAATCAATTTACTACAGATCTGACAAATAATGTACATTAGTCAGCTTCTGTTGGAACTAAACAAATTGCACAAAGTAGTGGAACATAAATCAAGAGGGAATTCATCTAGTAGAATCAATTACATGGCTATTAATCGTTTCCAGAGAACCGGATGGCCTTCCCGAATAGGCCTCCTAACTGGTGTGATAGGTACATCGATGAAGCTACCAGAACATGAATTAACATACAAATGGAGAGCAATTCGAGAAAATGACCATAAATTCTTGTGTACTACCTCTAAACAAATTGTTTGGAATCCTAGGTTTAGTATCATTTTATCTCCTAAAAGCGGTCAAATCGGTGTATTGTCAAATAAATCCTGCTTCTTTGTATAACAAGAATAGAACACAATTATCATGAATCATGGACATTCTGTTCGATTAAGCAAACAACTTTGACTTCACCTAATAGTATCATACAAAGAAAAGTTATTAATTTCTCTCTACATAAATGCACATACAAATGTTAATGTACAATACATAACAATGGTACACATCTATTCTACATAAGTTCTACAATGAAGAGAACCATTACATGGCAGTTGGTGGAATAAGCTAATTCATTCCAATAAAATGCATCCCCATAAAAAAAAGGCTTGCCCATTAACACAGACAGTTGGCATGGCGCACAGAATAACGACCAGACAAAAACGCAAGGAACCTGACCTGCTCATTTTGGGCACCAGCATATGCAAGGCCCAGACCCATTATAGCACCAATTCTGACAGAAGAGTCTTCTTTATCTATATACTCAGCAAGAAGTGCCAATGCCTGAAAATACAGAAGTTAGGATATCAAAATAGACACAACAGTCTATGCCTTCAAAGAAAAAGGCAGTAGAACTCACTGGATCGCAGTCATTCTTGATACCACAGTTCACAATACCAACTCCTAACAATGCACCCGCAATGACATGGTTGTCATTACTGTGGAAATACTTGTCAAGTTGGGCAAGTCCAGAATCAACATCCCAAAGCAGGATCATACCCTGCAGGGTGGAATTACGATGATAATCTTGGAATAAAAGAACTTGCACAAAAAATAGACTGAGGGTGAAGAGCACATACCAAACTTGCTGCAGCACTGGCTTTTCCATGTTCTTTATTCTTAAAGAGCCAGTTTCCTGAAGAACCACCGCTTGAAGCTTCTGATGGGACAGTCATTAGCTTATCCTACAACAATATAAGCAACAAACGTCACATGCACCCAACCTCGAAATATTCGCCCCCAATATTTCCTATACAAAAGACCAACGCTCTCACCTGCCCAAAGCCAGCATTCACAAATGCATTAACGAATGTAGCTGCCAAGTTCTGCCTCGCTGAATCAACATTTGCACCAGCACTAGCCCGACCGTCGAGCAAATGTGCCTAATCGATTCAAGCAAAGAACAAAGAAAACAACTTCGAATAAGACACTTGGACACACTTCAAAATTTCTTTCCAAAAGCAAAAGTTAGTATAACTATCAAGTTGGCAGAACTATTTTTTGGCTGGACGAAACGGAAAGTTGACTGATGATATCAAGAACAAGTATGGATAACTAACAAGTACTAACCTTATAAATATCCTCAGGAGATTTAGGCTCCATGACCTCTATGTCACGAGCAAGCGTAAGATAACCTTCACTTAACTTAGTATTATTGATAATTTCTTGCAAAATCTCTCTGTCATCGTCATCTGCAGCCATCTCTTCATCAAGCTCAAAAGTTATACCCTGTATGGAACAAATTCAATAAGCAAAATCTATTTACGATCAAGGAAAATTACGTTCAGAATGCTTGATTCATCAAGGATAACTTGTGTTTACATCTTTGATCATAATATTTATGAGGGAACAACATAGAGAATACATCAACAGCAGCATTAGATCAAAGAATAGAACAAGTTAGAATACCAAGACTTACATGTCGAGCAAGGATGTAGCAAAATTGCTTCTTTCTTAGCAGATCATCACAAGATGTAAAAACCTTCTTCACATACTGCCAAGTCATACAAAGAAAATGAATAATCTCATTTTCCGGAAATGCATACGTGCACTCTACTAACAACAAAAATTCAAAACCTATAGTTTGTTGTCAATGAAGTGCAAACCTGCATATTGTCCAGGAATAGAGCAATCTGAAGTGCACTAGGGTACTCTTCAAATTTCAGATAAATCGTGTATGCAATATCAAGAACTACCATATCATCCGGTCCAGGTAGGTATCTGCAAGGCATTGAGATTAAAACAGCAGCAGGAAGGTAAGTATCTCAAACACACACACACACAGAGACAAAACTCATCTCCCATACTTGCAGCTAATGTCCCCTAAGTCATAAAAGTCACTTACTGAACATTTGGCTTAAACTAATATCAAGTATAGTTCATCTAATTCCAAAACCATTGTTGGAAATCAGAGTGTGTTAATTACTCCGCAGAGAGGACAAGTGCATCGGATGGCAACTATAATTAAATCTTAATGGAAAGCCACTGCATAATCCAGAGATACCAAAGTAATGGTATCAAAAGAAAAGGCAACATTCAGGAAGAAAACTCAATAGTTAAATCTACATTCTCAGGACTCAAACCTTGCCGAACTGGTGAGATATAGGCCTGTCCTTTTGTAGTTTGTTCGGTCCACATGATCCCCTAACATATCAAGGTCTTCAACCTGGAATAATTCAAGATATCACTTGCAAACAATACTTTAAGCACAGGGGGAAATAGACTTCGGCCAGGGTTTGGGGGTTGCAAGAGTAATGACAAACTGACAATCATGATACCTCCATTAAAAGATCGACAGCCTCATATTCAGCATTGTGCTGTAAGGGAAATGCAAACAGATTACAAATTCCGGTGAAATGATTTAGCATCCTATATCTTCATTAAATGCTTAGAAACAAATTCAAATGATATGTGAACCCTGCAACAAAATAGTTAGAGTTGAACCGCTGAAGTACTCAACATCTTTTCAATGAGTCATACCTTCATGTGAAAAGCAACAATTTGTTGGACAAGCTCAATAAGATCATCAACAGAAGCATCTTCACCCTGAAATGATTTATACAAACGAAGCAATAAGCACATATACTTTGAAATGAGTTTCCAGCAATGAAACATATGCGCAACATATTCGACTCAGTAACGGGTAAAGGCCAGCAAATCGTATTTATGCCACGAAATGAGTTGATAACCTAATTTCTGAAACAGCACCAGTCTTAAATGTCATAGGCGACAATATCAACAGTGTAGCAGTAAATTATCTAAGAAAGAAAGATCCATCACTATAATGAACAGATTAATACATAAACATACGAGACATGGATGTATTACACTTTGAACAGTATACACTGACCAAAATCAGATGCCTAGCAGTGAGCCAATGAGCGAAAGCTAGCATATCAATACTGATAATAGGAATCCTAACCTGTCGCTTTGTATACTCTTGTGCTATTTCTCCTGCTAAGTTCCTATCAAAGAAATAAACAGTTGTAAATTGACACACAAATACCATCACAAAAATGTGTGACAAGAAAGGTGGTAAATAACGCAAACAGAAAAAACAACCATGCAACATGGCTGTGAAACTAAAATAAAGGTATGCCAGTAATATGTTACATGGACTTGGAAATGGGTGAAATACTGACGTGTGCATGTATGTGCAGCATCCCATGAGTTCTGAGGATATGGGCATATAGCAAATATATCACATTCAAAGGTATATTTCTCCTATTACATTCGATAAAGTCATATTTACAAGGTGTCATATACCATTTCAAGAATCAGAAGGAAGTATTATGCAGATTTATGACAAGCTAGAATTAGAAAATGTGCTTGCTAGCGAATGTCCAGTTAAACATATCGAACACATAGGCCACACCCTTATGCGACGTTCATGTGTCCGATACAATTACATTATGCATTTAGAAGAGTCCACTCAAAACAGTGGACATGAACACTATTTCGAATATTTCACATGCGAAATGACCACACAAAATGGACAACACATGCAGCTGAATGGGGTTACTCTCGCTTTTGGCATAGCGGGCCCCCTCAAGATCGTCTCGATTAAGAGAAGAGAAGATATCTCAATACGACCCTCGAGAGCAGCTTTTGCTCCGGACCTAGAAGGCATAGTTGATGGACAATGATAATAGCCAAATATACGTAGTTAGTACAACATTGGGCCTCTATTTCTGGAAAAGAGAAAATAGTTCTCTTTTCAAGTGAGTTTGACAAGAACAAATTTGTAAATCGAGCTAGATCAACCATAAGACAGGAGCTCAAAAAAACCTTCCATCAAGAGAAGTCATCTCCAAGCTCAAGAAGGTACAAGCATAACAGAATAGACATACTAAGTTTCCACAAAGTCTTGATATGCCAACCCCTGCGCAGCATGTGATAGGAATCATAGTATTGTGACTATTGTCTTAGTTTACAGGTTCTTATATCCAAATTAGAAATATGATATAGATTAGCAAAAATGCAATTATATGTATAATGTAAATGAAAGCATCAATCTAATCGCCACCTTGCCCATAGAAATCATATCTAGTTTCATTCTCCCCCACATCACTAATTTACACCGCCATAAGAAGACAAGACAAACTAAAATACCTTCCTAATCAACAAAAGACAAGAAAGTCTAAATATACTAACTGCTGCCCTTCTTATATACCGTCTGATGCTGCTCACCTGACATATTCATGGCCCCATGAACCTATTTCACCTTCAGAACCCAACAATCTGTATTTTAAGCTCTCCTGGAATAATTGACAGAGACAAAAATATCAGATACACCTTGCCACAGTAAAAAGCACGGTTTTAATTTTTTAACGCCACCAACAAAACTTCAATTCGATTTGGTGTGACCATGTTATGTAAGTTGTGCAACCAAGATAGATACATAAACACACATTGATTACAACATATGAGAGACAGGAAAATTGCATGGCTAAAAAGTTGCCTAGCACAAATAAGTCGGTCTGACAACAGAGTGACTTTAAGAACAAACAAATGAAGCATAAATCAACAAATGTAACTCAGCATACCCGTTCTCCTTCTGCAGACATGGTCATGGCCAAAACCGAAAGTATATCTGCTAGGAATTTCTGCATTAAAAGAAAAATGTGAAACTGATAGGTTTCAGTGATTGTAAAGATAATGGAAAAGGCCGTCCAAAAAATTCAAACCTTCAGATCCGAATCTGCCATTGTATCATAATATGCTTTCAGAGTTGCATAATGAGGACGCAAAAACTTTAACGGCTTTGGAACTGAAGTCATAGAGCTGGTTGAGGTCCGTATCTCCTGCCTGCAAGGGAAAAAGTCAATTCCACGTGCAATCAAACATGATGAGAATAGCAGAAAACTAAAAAATACACCATGGGAGGCCAATTGTGCGAGAATTCAGTTCACATGTCAGTTAGTTGCAGACTATCAAAAGCAAAATGTACATCATATTTTCTGCAACTCCAAAAATTTCCATACAGAACTTAAAAAAGATTGTATTGGCCTATGTCATTGTTTACAGGCCTCTTACTCTGGTCAGTTTAGGAGCAAGGCAGCCACCATCTAAGAATAATTGCTGCACAAAATGACCAAAACTGGCAGAAAAAAAAAATCATTGGTTTTGAAGAAACTTACCTATGTAGGGTCCGTAGGGATCTTAACAATACCCTTTGTTGTAGTATTACGGTACTTTAACATAGGGATACTTAAATTTACAAATTGAACCCTTCAATTGTCACAGGTAAAGGGTTGGAGTGTCTAATCTCAAAATGAATCTAATATGGTGCATCTGATACCATCCCTTCACCCTAAACAGAACTCCAGAACAAACCAATAAGAAGAAGATGGGAAGACATACATAGTTCACTAATGTATATAAAGCCAGCAGGCCCAGCACACTTTTTGGTGTGAGGTGCAAACCAAATTTTGAAGCGGTGTAACATTTTCCAGGCTCCAAACTATTACAAACATTTTATCTTCATTCAGATGAAAAGACTTGCCTCCATCAACTCTGAGGACAACAATGTAAAACTAATAAGTAATAACATATCACCCACTTAACTTCTACATCCTAATTCCTAATAATATCTCAAATGATGGAATAGGTGGACGTTTTTCAGAACATTTTATTCAATAAAATAGATCATTCATTCATCCGACTAAAAGCACAAATGCTGAAAATGGACAAACCAAATGGGACAGACAGAGTACAAACTTTTGGGTTTTCATTTCTTCCTATTATTAACCCCACCTTGGCGACTGCTTTAGTTAAATAGCATTCAGTAACACTTCAAACATAGACAAAGAAGAGACAAAGAAGAGAAGAAGAAATACAGTAAGAATCGGGGAAGCCATGTAACCAAGGGAAGAAGGAGAAAGCAGAATTGTAAGTAAAATAGGTTTAATGAAGGTTTATATTTTCCCTACAGTATCAGATACCCATCAAAAGCATTGCACGTCTGTGAGGTGTGGTTTTTTTCTTGGGATACTTGTATGGTTGACGAGGTCTTCCCTGTGCAAGCAACAACACAGGTCTTGAGGAAATGGAAACTTGTAACTGTCCAGAACTGACCGCTTGATAGAAGTCCACCCAAATGGGATGGCAAATACACGTAATAGTCCCTTCTGCAATCCCTCTCCGCACTCATCATGGCATTAGATTATCAAATACGTGCCAGCAAACCTTGACATTATAGCCTAGTACCTAAATTGATCATGGACCAAACATGATTCTACTTATCATAGCAAATATGCTAACCTTCAGCGGCCATTCGCAAGTTTCCTAAGCTTCAATTAGTTTTGACTATTGAATTTAGACACCGCATGCCCACTGTGGAAGGTTCAGAGTTCAAACACACCAGATAAACTAGAACCAATCATAATTGTCGCTACACATAAATGCACTGAATGAGTGGAAAGAAAATAGACACCAGATTACATGCAGTTACAACCAGTAATCCTAGCGATGCCTAAACAACCATGTGTTGACCAAAATCCAACAAACCAATGCCAAACCTAAGATATAATCGTAGTGGAGGTAATTTTTTTAGGCAGACATACTAGCAAGATACTCAACTCTTAACACAACCATGTAAGTTGTCATTATCCCCTAAAACATACAATAACTACTTCCTGCATCGAGTTAACCAAGTCACACTTGCTCATGGTCGCTCTCAATTCCGATTGCCCAATCATGAAGTGAGACACAAAATGATAACTTCTCTTAAAACAAAATCCTCTTAGGGCTTGTTCGTTTTGGGTTTTGAAGGAGGTTTGAGTGGAGAGATAGATAGAGAAAATGTATTGGGGACCGTGCGCAGGGGCTTTATGAACAAGCCCTTAGTTTTTTGACACCAGAAGTTTTGTTGCAAATTTTGTTTCATGTAACTACTTAAATCAACCAAAACTACCAGAGTCAGTGATATAGTATAGGAAGCAGAGCCCGGCCTTCGGATGAAGGGGATTCTAATTGTAGGAATATGATGCTCAACTACAGCAAAAAGAGGTTTAACTATAGTTAGAAGCAGAAGAGATAAATATTATTGTGATCCTTGTATAGCCCACAATCTACTATAGTATGACAGTGTTTCAAATCACTCCTATCCAATAGTTTATTTCAAACCTATCATTGATGCTCTCATACTCAACAATTATCAAAAGCCTTATGCAAGCAATCAAATCTATCCACGTCGAATCCACACCTCCAAACGGAGACTAAGTTATCAGCAACACCATCAATTTTTACACCGAGAATGCCGTGACTAAGTAAGTACCTCATACTCTCGAGGGCGACCTTCTGCAGCCCAGGATCGGTATCCTGAACCCTCTCGACATACAACTCCAATTGCTGCTTCAGCGCCAAATCCTCCTCTGACTGCACACCCACGGAACAACATCACAAAAACAATTCTAAAAACATACAAAACCCCCCAAAAAAGCGCAATACTATCTCAAATTACACTATCCCTATCAACAACGAGGCAGTATTGAACTCACCAGATCCTCGTCTTTCTTCTCATCCTTCTTCTTCGGGTCCTTAGCGGGGACTTTGACGGACGCTTCGTCCCGAGTGGTTCCGCTGCCACTGGCGCTGTTTGGATCGGGCGCCATAATAATCACCGGGGACTGGAACTGGAGAGAGATTCCGAGGAGTGTGTGGACGTAAACCCTAGATTGAGTCGCAGATTGTGAAGAAACTCGATTGGAAACCCTAGACTTTTCGTTTCCTGCAAGTTTTGTGCTTGGTTCCTTCACTTCTCTCTTGAAGCTACAATTATAAATTGAGCTGTTTGATTTTTTCAGCAATTGGTGAAGTTACGAATATAGCCTCTGTCTTTCTTTCCAAGACATGCCAATCCGAATGGATGATTTTAGTATTTAATTTTAATTTTAACCCAATAACACACACACACTCTCTCTCTCTCTCTCTCTAGATAAAAATAAGTGACTCAACTTTTTATGAATTGAATTTCTCTTCTTCTTTTTTAATTAACTCGTTTGTTGTTGACAGTAATTTCTTCGTACTTCCCGTTAAAATATTTGCCCTTTAAAATTTATCTGGACAAAAATAATAATAAAAGGAAAATAAATGCTGTTTATGTCAAATAAACTTAAATTGTGCCATCCCGCTGCATATCATGTGCACCGTCATCTCTAAATACTGTTTCTACTATCAATAAAGTCTTTTTTTTTCTTTTATTAAAAAAATGAATTTCGACCATAATTTTTTACTTTTTAAATTCTTCTCGTCATGATGAAGTCATTAATAATCTATAAAAAAAATTAACAAATACAAAAATAAATTAAATAACGACAAAAAAAATTCATTTGGCTTATTAGGCCAAAATAGGCCGAACATTTCATGAGTTCCATTCCCCACCTCTTAAGTTAAATTATATTAGGCCTCTTACATGTATTCATTAGAAAGGAAATAGCTTTCTCCTACATTATACTACTGTGTTCGCTTTGCCCGAACTTCCAATCTAGCACTCTCTTGACACACGATGGAAAACGGTCTCTGGACTCAACCTTTCTTCATGTACGGTTCCCAGTAAAATTTTCTCTCAAATTATTACTCTCATTGTTCTATCTATCTGTCTCCACTTATTACCACAAAATATCTCTTTCAATAACTTTTTTTTTTATCAGCCAAAAAAAAATATCATTAATTTTTGAGAAGGCATACAAAAATTAAACGGATTATGGACACACCGGTTAAACTAAAAACCAACAAAGTATACTAAGGTTAAGTACATCAAATACTACCCACTATCGTAGCAACTTGTGGCATGTAACATTTGTTAGGTGTTCCCTTTTTTCTACACTAACAAATTACTCCCTCCATCCGAATTTAATAGTCTCTCGTTCAATTCTAACTGGATAAAAAATGAGTTATATCTTTAAATTGGTAATGAATTTTATATTTAATATGAAATTTATTAGATAGATCTCAATTAGTTATATAAAATAATATTTTTAAAATTACATAAAATATTATAAATTATGGCTCCGTTTGTTTGGACATAAAATGTTTTCCCTATTTTTCAATGTTTGGTTGTATAAAAAATGAGGAAAACATTTTACATATAAAACATTTTCCATCAATTGGATGAAAATGACTTACCTTTAAATCTTCCGTAAGTTATTTTCCGAAATCAACCCGTTGCCTTCTATTGCAATTCTCACTGCTTAGTTTCCTCGATCATCAGTCCTAACTCACGTTCAATTTCAATAATCTTATATCTCTCCACCGTTTAAGCTCTCCATCTCTCTCTCTCTCTCTCTCTCTCGACACTATTTTGTTAATTTCTGAAAATATTTTCAAGTGCCAACCAAACATTGGAAAATCTCTCTCGACACTATTTTGTTAATTTCTGAAAATATTTTCAAGTGCCAACCAAACATTGGAAAATAAAAATTTAAAGTTTGTTTTCTAAAAAAATATTTTACATTGTAAAAATTTTTACATCGAAACAAACGGAGCCTACAAAATATAATCGATTGAAAAATGACATAAACTCTAAAAAAGACTATTAAACCTGGATTGAGGGAGTTCAAATTTACGGATGCTCGATCTAATGGGCAAGCTTTCCAATCCACCATGGATACCTTTTTATTCTTGGACTCTCATACTAGTCTCATCCTCAACATTTAGATGGGTAATCCCAAATGTCAATCAGTTGGGCTTTCATGACAGAATACCACGGCCCAGGTTAGGCTATAAGAGACCGGTTGGGCTCTAAGAGAGGGAGAGAGAGAGAGAGAGAGAGAGAGAGAGAGAGAGAGAGAAGAATTTGTAAGTGAATGATGTTGTACTAATATTTTGGTGTTTTTTTTGGTAGTAAAAATCGAGAGAAATTTATTCATAGGTTTGCTCATTTTTATCTATCTATTTCGGGATTGAGATATGTTTTTAAATGATTACCAGTAATAAATATTTTTTACCGTTAATAGTTTGTCTTTAATCTGGATTGTTCAAAACATTTTTGGACATTCGAGATTGTCTTTATTTACGGGAGGCCCGTGCGGCCGATCCGGCCATCCATCTAGGCACGAACGGCTCGAATTTAATCTAATCTCCTACAAATCGTAGTTGTCCATTGTTTGGATGAAAATTTGAGCTGTCTATTATCGAGATGGACTGCCGAATTAGACGCACTACATGTGTAGTGTGGGAATACACTATAGCACCCCCGGTCCTAAAAAGTTTCTCTTGTGATAATAACCAATAAAGAGCTAAACATACTCATTGAATTAGAATTTACGCAAAGGGGCTATAATTGCAATGAAAACACTCATGATGGAAAAAAATCAAGAAATGTCGAAGTGTTCATTACTGGGTGGTCCATTACTCAACAAGTTTATATGCTCAAAGAGTCAAAGGGGAATAGCAACGTAAATTTAATTTGGGAAAGTTTACAATACACAAATTTTAAAAGAGTGTATCATATGTACATATTTTATGGTTCATTCATAATATTTTAGCATGTTTCGTAACTTTTGTTCTAGAATTCATAACTTTTTAGCAGTATGATTCGTAACATTTTTCATTATAATTCATGACATTTTGGTATATCTCTTAACCTTTTATACGATTTGTAACTCTTAAGAAATACGATTCATAACATTTTCTCTATAATCATAATATTTTGGGGGGTGCATATGATATAAAACCAAATAAGGGGTGTGTATTATAGTCTTTTCCATTTTATTTTTGTCCATCTCATGCTCAAGTATTTTCACCAAATACTTACATAAAATGATAGCTATGTGTGGTATTTCAAGAAGCAATTTTTTGGGTAACTCAAATTTTTTTTTTTTTACCAGCTTACGTGCATATTTAAAAGAAGAAATGAAATAGAATATTACTACAATGAAATACATTTTTTTATTATATTTGAAAATTGAATGTTCATGCGTGATGGGATTTCGCTTTAATTTTGCTTTCCTCCAAATTCCTCAAATAGTCTTAAGTGTTCTTTAATAGTAGTTATTTGGGCGACTTTATAATGGAAAATACTTAGATGATGGCATTGAATATGCATACTTTCGACTGTTTTGCCAATGATCATTAAATACGATTTTCAAAAGTAGTAAGGAGACGTGGCTTTTAGCATATCTAGTGATACTTATCAGCTTCCAAAGTGTACAAGAGACGTCTGGGGTTCGAGTCACTTTTGATGACTCGAATCACTTTTGTTGCTAACCTAATTATTCCCCTATAACCCCTTACTGATATATGTATACTATTAGCTAGAAGTGTCGAATGGGTTGGTTGGCACGAGATGAGACACAAATGCTAAGTTGGGCTGGGCTGGGCCATCATTTTGGAGCCCACACCATGGGCATGGTTAGGCACGAGACACGACACGGGTAAAGGCGCAACACAATCGCAATTTTTTAGTAATTTTTAAAAATTAATTGTAAGAAACAACCTAGTTGGGATTTATTCAAACAATAATGATTGCATTTCTTATTTATAATTACATTCATTGTATTAGAAAGTTTAATTATCACTAAAATGTTTTGTATCTTTCAAATTAAGTATGTTAATTCTAATTGTAACTATTTGAGATTTTTTTTTTAATTTAAAAAAAAGTGATGGCAATTTTTTAAAGTATTTTTTAGCTTCACAAGGCCGAATTGTGCACGGCCACAGGAATATGCACTGTACGACACGGATTGTGGTGGCCCACCAGCAGGGGCGGATCCAGGATTTGATTGCTGTGGGATCAAATATCGAGCAAGAATTGTAAATTTCATAGGATCTTCGGGGCAAAAATATTATTTTTTGGAGCAAAATTACGAAATACTCCTCAAAACTATACCTGCTTTAGGAGTATTTTGGAACTCTGCGAGGTCGTGTGAACACGCTTGCCTTGGTGTGGGTCCACCACTGCCCACCAGGCCGAGCTAGCTAAGGATATTCTAAAATAGCATAGCACGGTATGATTATGAAGTGAGCCGGCACGGCACGGAATACGATAGGAACAAAAATAATTAGGCCAACACAACACGAGCCATATATTCAACATCTCTGTACAATGTTGGCAAAAACAAACACAATTAGAATTACCACTTGAAGTTCTCGTTTCGCGATTCGGTGTAAAATGACAAGAACTGAAAGAAAGAAAGAAAGAAAAAAAAAAAATGTTCTCCTGGAAGAGAATCACAGTAGTTTCTAAGCAAAACAGAAAAAGAAAGAAAAAGCGAAGCACAAGACACTGTAGTCATGATCATGTGTACCATAACACAACTCTCTCTCTCTCTCTCTCTCTAAGGAAGATACTCTTGTTGGCTCTGTGGATAGTACCCCTGCTGCCTCTCATACTCTTCCATGGAATCAAACTCGTTCTCGCCATTACCATTATCATAACCTTCAATGTTCCCGTTCCCCGTCTCCGAACCGTACCTGTTAGCGCTGTAATAATTATTCTCACTCTTAGCGTTGTAAAAGTACTTTCCATTTTCCATGAACCTCGTATCGCTCATTCCCAGTTTCTCGCTCATGACATAGCCGTTACGACCGTTATAATTGCCAGTGTAGCCATTGGCATTATACGTGTTGTGATTGTTCGAGTAGCCACTGTTGTTGTTGTCGTCGTCGTCAGTGTACCCCGCCGTCTCCTCTTTCTTGTAATTTTCGTCGCTTAACTCCTCCGTCTGTATCTCATTTTCATCGTACGGAAAGACGACCGTAGAGTCTGTAGTCGCAGCAGCAGCGGTGGCGGCGGTTTTTGTCGTTGACGGGAGAAATTCGTTGGACTCCTGACCGTAAAGGCCGTAGCCATTGCTTGTCTCAGAAGGTTTTGTTTCCGCTGCGGGTGCGGGTTCCGGTGCAGGTGCTAATTGAGGAGATTCAGAGTCTATGGCATTATTGGTACCGGTGGTGGTGGTGGTGTGAGTGACCTTGCTAAAGAACAATCTCTCCCTGGCTTCAACATGGAGGGAGGTGGAGATCCAAATGAGCAAGAGAAAAGAGAGAGGTTTTGCATAGTGAGCCATGAGAGAGCTAGGTAGAAAAGAAGCACAGGTTAGTGTTTGTTTCGGTGGTAAGATCGATTTTGTGCCTCCTTTATATACAAAAATATGGATAAAGACCTCTCTCTCTCTCTCTCTCTCTCTCTCTCTCTCTCTCTCTCTCTCTCCCTCCCTGAAAATTGCCGGGATAGTGTGCGGGGATTGAGGGGAGAGGGAGGAATGTGGGGTAGGAAATTATGACATTTTAGAGCAGGCTCCATGTGCACTCTTATGAGAATGTCTAACAAGGGTGGCACCAAATTAATCATATTTCCTACAAAAGTGGAAAACCAAAGTAGTCATATGGTCAAAAGTCGTTGGATTTTACTTTCTATATTCTCAGACAGAGGTTTCCAATGAGGAAAAACAAAAGTGAAAAAGAAGAGAGACTTGAGTTCCTTCCATATATGTACTATGTAGGCCAGCTTGGAATAAAGGATTAGAGTCGAGTTTGGCTAAAGGAACATGATAAAGCAATTAAGGCACCGTTTGATGAAATTGTTAGCACTTGGAATTGGATTAATACTCCCAAGGGACTATCAAGCGGCTATTTGGTAGCCAAAAAGATCTTTGGATTGTTAATCCATGGAATGAATAAGCTGGACTGTAGGGGTATTACTAATACCTTTGTGGAGATGGTATTGGTAATCCAATCCCCTCCTTAACAGTTCAATACCCTCATATATAATATTATTCCAATCCCATGCGAAATAAACATAATATTAATAATCACATCCTAAACAAACAAGCAAGTTACCAATTCCATCTCATTACCAATTTCAATATTAATCTCATCTCCTTATGAATCTCACCTATATCACTGTTATCAAACGATGCCTAAGTGATGTTTTTCTATGATGTTGCATGTTCAAATCACAACGATGCCAAATATTCTAAATCTTGAGGTTACTTGAGAGTTTGCTCGATTGTCAACTATAAGGCCCCAGAAGTAGTTTAAGTGTGCGCAAGTTGACTCAGACATCCAATTAAAAAAAAGAAGAAGAAGAAAAGAATTGGGGTCCATCTCAATTTGGCAGTTGAGTTAGTTAGGAGGCAAACTTTAAGTTTTGTCTCTTAATGGCAAATTATCTTTTATACCTTTCGTCACGGCATGTCTTTGATCCAAATAAATGTATGGAGAAAATTAAACGAGTTATCTTGGCGGAGTTTTATATGAAATAATTCACTAAAAATTATTAAAAGACAAACTGATGTTACTTTTTAATTTTTTTTAAACGGATTAGATTTAAGTTCAAGCACGTTATTCGGACCTAATTCCTAAAAAAAAATAAACTCTTAAGTCTGGATTTTGATCACCAGGCTAACCTCTCGCCGTCCTTTATTAATTTATACTAAAATGGGGAGGTTCGTAGCAACCAAGCATCGATCGTTCCAACTATAACAAGACAAATTTCTGCTGTTATATTTTCTTCCCATCCAAACAGAATGAAAATAGTTTCGCATTTCAAACAACACTGAGGATGAAATGAAATGATTGTGTGGTCCTTCCCCATCGAGTGTTTGTTTGTATTGGCAAAAATCAGAACATGAACCAGTTTGTCTCCATGTTTCAGTAATTATTAAAGCCTGTTTGGCCGCTCCATAAATTCATTTTTCGCATTTTCAAATTTTGACGGTTTCGAAGCTGATTATGGAATGAATTTTGTCAAAATGCATTACAAAAATGAGTTAAGTAAGAGAAAACATAATTCAAGAATCACATTTGGAATGGAGGAGCTTTTTTGGATTGTAATTATAGTTTCACTCACAAAATTCTTTTACAAAATATATTTAATTTCATTATTCTCCAAAAATCTACAATCTACAATTTAAATAGTCTAAAAAATAATTAGCTCCCAAATACCACATAATATTGACGTAAGTTACCGAAATGAATTAGGGGATGGTGTTAGGCGCAGCACTGTGTTGTACAGCTCCGAGCCGTCGAATCATGCATCTGACGGCTCGGATCTCATTTCGGCAATAAACAACTCTTGATCGTTGGTTGCCGAGATAAAATCCCAGCTGTTAGAGATACACAACACAGTGTTGTACACCTCACTGTACAACACCAACTCGAAGTCCTACTGAAACACTCCAAGACTTTCTCTTTTTCCTTTATCTGAACACTTCAAAACTTTGTTACTCAGTTCATGGACACAATCTCAACTTCATATGCATACTACCCTTTTTATTATTCACCCTCTTTTATATGAATTTAATACACTATCTCTATTATAAAATAGAAGGGTGTGGGGACAAGTTGTTGGAACGGTTTAGATTCATTTGATCCAAAGGCTGTAGTGCATCCTCCCACTTTCCAGTTAAGTGCCTATGATTTTCACCTAAATCACACAACTGTCATCCTCTTTCAACATAGTGCCGTAGGCACGGACTAACACTAGTTCCTTTATATAGTACGAGTAGTTTAAATTCACATAAAAAAAGAAGAAGAGAGAGAGTTAGAATCAATTCCCTTCTTTTAAATTCTTAAAACGATTGGGTGCAAGATAAGGACATGGGTTGGCAAAGTGGGTATGAGAAAAAAATATGGGCTTGACCATGAGGTCATATATTCAAATTTCACGGAGGTCAACAATCCCAAATCTTGGGGCCATTAAGGGTTATGTTAATTTGGTCGTTACTTTCAGGGTTCTTAGAATTAATTGAGGCGCGCGTAAATTAACTTGAACATAGGGTAGCTGCTCTCGATCTTTCTCCCTTCCCGTTTGTTGCTACCGTCTGGTTTTTTGTTGGGTGACTGGATCTTGGCCTAATGGCAAGGTGGTTCTTGTGGTAGTGGGTAGTTATGATCGGCAGGGTCTCCTGCCGTGCTCGCTGCTAGGCGGCACGGTTCTCGCCGAATGGTTTGGGTGAGCATCCACGGCAGATCTAGGGGTTGGCTATTGACTGGTCTCTCTATGGGGTAGCCGGTGGTGGTTTGGAGGTGGCGTTTTGGTGGTGCTGGGTGGCTGTCTATCTGTCTCAGTATGGTGGTTGGTGGTCGAACGGTGGGGGTTGAAACGACACAGAGTTGTAGTTTAGGTTTCGGGTTTTCTCGGGCTAGGCTTAGCCCACTTTGGTGGGCTAGGTTTTTGTGCTTAATTGTAAGATTTAGGCTTTTAGGCTATCAAGTATTTTTGGTTTTTAATTGTAAGATCTGAGCATATTGTAACGACCCGGATTTTTGCCCTATTTTTTTCCGAATAAAGTAGTTGATTTTAATCAAATAGTCTATAGTAATTGATTAATTATTTAAAAGTGTTATTAGAATAAACCAAAATCTAGATTATTATTTTTCGTAACCAAAAATTTGTTTAGCAAAATTTTAATTCAACTTGGAACGACCCGTAATTTTATCATTTATAAAATCATTTAAAGAGTATCATTTGTAATAATAAAATTATCTTAATTATAATTATCTAGTAGATATATACAAATAAAATTAATTTAGTCTTAATTATCTTACTTTTAATTTATGTTAATTGCATGCATGCAATCCTATCATCCCTCCCTCTCCTACTCAGTCTCTAACTCCTCTCGGAGCACGAAAACCGTCCATAATTCGTCCATTCCAAAACCCGATAGAATACAACCTCTTTAAAATCCAATTTTAATCGAAACTCTTCAAATCCTCCTATATATACCCTAGTACGTCGACTCTAGGGCACACCACGAAATTCCTCACGCCCCACCAGTCCAGAAAAGAGAGAAAATTCGGAGAAAACGAAGCTCCAACCCATGGAGTTCTAGAGAGAGAAAGAAAGAGAGAGAAAAGCGGGTTTCATAGCCACGACCAACAAAAACCCGAATTGACCATTCCAATATCTTCCTACAACTCCTAGCATCCCTAAACACCATCCAATTCGGCCCCAAGGTCTCCCGATCAAAGAACCCGAAGTCTTCTTCCCCAAAATTCAAGATTCATTTTTAAATCAATTCGATCCGATTCAAGGTATTATAATTCATTAAAATCACTCCTCTAAGTATATTTAATGTTTTTATGCATAACCCAATAGCCTAAATGGACCCATGCCTCGAAACCATCGCGAAACAACAAAAAAATCCGAATCTGCCTTCAACATTGCGGCCGCAAGGTTCGGGCCGCAAGAACCAGCCGCGAGTTCGCGGTGGACTGATCCACCGCAAGGTCAACTCAGTCAGACCTTGCGGTTTGGACTGTTTTGGTTCGAAATTGTTTTGCGACCTCCCGAACACCGTTTTTGACTCCCGAACTATTTTTCCTAGACTTTTCACGTCTCAAAGATCATAACTTGTTAATGTCTTATTTTTTTTATTTAATTATCTATTTATTAAATTATTTATTAGTTATCGTTCAACGTTTACAAACGAAAATTAATTACGATCTTTCAACCAATGTTTTAACACTCCAACTAATTTTTTTTAGACTCCTTAAATCTCAAATACAGTAACTTATTAAATTAAATATTTTTTTTATGTAATTCACTATTTATTATTATTTTTAAAGTAATTCCAATCAAAATTACTTTACAATCATATAAACTTTATTATAAATGCCCGGATAATTTTATTTAGGCTCCTTACGGTCCAAAGATGAAATTATGTCAGTCTCAACATTTATTTTTATAATCAATTATTTATTGTCTATTTACTTTACTTTCGGTCACTTTAATTAACGTTTTCGTGTAAATTAATCCTTCGACCCTCCGAACCCAACTTTCGACACTCAACTGATTATATAGGATCTTTAGGACTCTTATTAGGTCATGATTAATTATTCTAATATTTTTATCTAATTAATGCATTTAATTAGCTTTTAATTAATCTAATTATTTACAAATAATTAATAAGAGCCTAGAAAATATTTTATTAAAATATTTATAAAAGTTCTACTTCATTATTGACATTGTGGCCATATGAGAATAAGGGCAACGGCCCATTCATAAAAGGTTGTGTGATTGCATTGCGGATCATTTGTTTTAATTATTATTTGGTTTAATTGTATATTGCATCGATATCTGTTTTGAATGCTAGATTGGACCCTAGAGACATGGGGTGGTATGCGAATAGAATTCATTTAGACGATGCTAGATAATGGATGAATTGGAAAGGCGAGAATTTGAGATGTGATGAGATTTGTGATGAGATTGAAACTGGCGAGAGTCCAGTGATGAATTGAAGCTGGCAAAGTAAGCCCAGTAGTGATTGATGAATTGATACTGGCGAGAGTCCAGTGGTGAATTGAAACTGGCAAAGTAAGCCCAGTGATGACTGTGTGGTGATGCATAAGATAGGCGAACCCTAGTTATGATTCGGGCATGATAAGCTTCCTTTTGTTGTAATGAGAGGGATACACGCTAGGTACATAACTGAGGTGCAATCCGCGACAACAAAAGAAAGTGAGCTCATGGGACAGGGCATAGCTAGCGGTTGGGGAGGAAAGATCCCGCGGAGGAGATCTTAGATTTCACGATAGGATGATGGATAGTAATGAACTGGCTTATGTGAAAAATCACTGTTTTACTTCTTCGTATCATTTTATCCTATTGCTTGCTAACTGTAAAGTAAGAGGGGTAGTTGGGTTGGATTATTCTACTGGGTGATTTATCACTCACGAATACGTCTGTATCCTGGCAAATCGTTTGCTTCGGCGATCAATTTGCCAGATGGCGCATGATTCAATGACGGTGCAGTTCAACGTAGAGAGAACATCAAGAATGGAGATCCAGTATACTCGGGATTCGTGTCAAGCCTAGAGTCAGCTCTGAAATTAATGTATATTAATCAATAAATTTTCTTGAGGTTGTAATAGCTAAACGTTTCTTTTGGAAAATCATATTTATTTAGCAAATTTTCTTAAAAATATTATTTTATTTTGCATCCGAAAAGTCGGGGCGTTACACATATAGGCCAACATGTGTAATGGGCTCTGTCCCAATAGGTGTGATTGGGCTTTGTCTCAATTGTACATTCCAACTTTGGTTAGAATTCCCCTTTTTCTTTTTTCTTAATAAAATGTTACTTTTGCCAATAAAAAAAAAGTTAGCCTGAACATCCAGTTATAAAAAAATAGAAAGATAAAAGACATTAACCATCCAAGATAGGAGTTCTCTCTTCTTCTTCTTTTTATATTGGCTATATATCTTGAGACTTTTTGGAGAGTTACTTTATCCCAAATTTGATGAGGGTCCGGTTACCAAACCATATCTAGCCTTGTATTTCAATCAATTAGGGTCAATTACATGAATCATATTTTTTTCATTGAGCCTAATAACTCCTTTTGTATTATGACATCCAAAGTAAGTTTAGGTTTCCTTATTCTCCTAGCTCGACCAAATCTCTTTGGTCGTCTAATGAACTGCCTAGGGGTATAGATGTCGTTCCGTTTTCTTTTTAAACCTTATTTTTCAATAAAAATGTAATTTCAAGCTCAAATATAATAAAAATAAAAAATAATTTTTTAATTTTTTTTACACCGTTTAAAAGATCTCAACGAGATCTATCAAGCAAAATCTATATTAGTAGGAAAATTATTTGCGTAAACACACGATTTTTTAATTTGAAAAATTACATTTTTTTTTTTAAAAGTTCTTTTTTTAAGAAACTAAAACACACCCATAATCAAGGTGGCAGGTTGTCACTAAACGCGTAGGCGATCCCCGAGCTGCGTTTTAGAACACTGCAGGTTGGGTGTCCACCTTAATTATGTGTCGTTGCATCTAAATTTATTTTCCTGCGAACAACTTTTTCCCTCCAAGATGGTGGAGGAGGGTTTATGTGTCCACCTCTTCTTAGGGCTGTAAATGAACTGAGCCGTTTGTGAACTGTTCGAGACTCGATTCAGTAAAGGCTTATTCGAGTTTGATTCGTCTACTAAATGACCGAACCCGAACCTCAATTTTAGACTCGTTTCATAAATGAGCCGAACATGAATACAACAGTTTCACTACAAGAAAAATAGGATTTACCAGCGGCCAAAAGCGTTGGCATAGGTGTCACAAAGCGCTGCTGTAGACCTTTGTACCCTATACCAGCGCTTGAGTAAAGCGCTGGTGCATGACCGCCGCAATAGCACTGTACCAGCGCTTTTTGTGGGCGTTGGTATAGATTAATTTTTACCAGCGGTTTGTTTCCCAGCAGTCGCAAGCGCTGGCATAGACCCCTTTTTACCAAAAACCAAAAATCAACATGAGGGAGGCGGGAGCACCTACCTGTGCTTTTCCCGGGTTTTCGAACACTGGACGTTGGACTCACGATAGCCTATACCTTCCCCAACCACTGAACCAAACATCATTGCCGTTGGATGTTTTGAAATATTAAATATATAACATATGTTTAACACCTATTTTTTTCGGTTAGCATACCTTCCGGTTCTTCCCCAATCACTCCTTCCATGAGAATTAATTTTTATGTTCTATGCTCTATTTTTTTTCCACTAACATTTCAAAAGCTTTATTTTAGTAGTTTTTATAGCGAATTGATTTTGCCACTTCCCTTTTTATTAATATCACTCTCATTCTCTCACAAAACAAATCATCTAATAAAGACACAAAAGAGAGTGACATTAATAAAAAAGGGAGTGACAAAATCACTCCCCTTTTTATATTTGTATTTTACAAGATTTTCTCCAACCACTACCACCATGATCCCAAATAATGCATCTAATGGGAATATTTGCTTTTTTCGATTGAGGCAAAATTTTATGGGAATGATTTAATCAACAACGACAACAAAATGAACGGATTTGGATCGTCGTGATTGTGTCGCGATCGAGGCATTAAAGTATTAGATGCATTTTGACCCCAACAAATTCTTTATTTTTTTATTTGAACCGTTGATTTTTACATATTACGGAGTTCATCATTCTTACCAAGAATAAAGTTTATCGGGTATCACTACACACTTGATCAGACAAAAAACCCAATTTATTAATGAAATTGTGTCTCGATAAAGAAGCTTTCTAAACCCAATCGAGATATCTATTTTTACGAGAATGATAAAATCAACAAGAAAAACAAAATCAACGATCTAGATCGTCGTAATTGTGTCGCGGTTGAATAGCTACCATATGTTCAAGTACAACACAAGACTTAGTTTATTAACAGTTGCATTGAATGTATAGAATTTAAAGGTCGTTACCAAATCAATTTTTACAGTGGTCAATTTGAACCGTTAGGATTTCATATATCATTTATTCCGTCATTGTCACCAAAATCATAGATCATTGGATATCGATGACCCCCTAATCGGACAACATTTGATGCATCCCTAGGCATTAAAGTATTAGATCGCAACCCGACGCCCGCAAAAGTCTTTATTTTTCGATCCGAACTGTCTGTCTTTCACATATTATATAATTCATCAATCGTACCAAGAATGAAGTTGATTGGGTATCGCTACACATTTGATCGAAGAGTATTAAAAAATGTATAACGTAGAGTAATATTATTAGATTTTGGTCGATCAATTTTGGGTCTACTCCAGCACTTTTTCCCAGGCCGCTGGGAAATGGGGAGTCTATTCCAGCGCTTTTTCTAGACGTTGGTAAATGAGGGGCCTTTTCCAGCGCTTTTACTTGGGCGCTGGGAAATGGTCGGTCTATTCCAGCACTTTTGGTTTGAGCGCTGGTAGAAAAAGCGCTGGTGTCGATCAAATTTCTTGTAGTGTTTTCGACTCGATTAGGCTCACAAACCTGGAGTATATGTGTTTCATGGGGATTTTATATAGTTATATTGTGAAAATTTTAAAACTTGTACAAGTCTAAACGTTTACAATTACTAAAAATTTATTTATGTATATGTTTTTATCATTTTATATGTCTATAAACATATTTACGTACATAATGAAAAATTTATTTGCAATTTTAGACCTGTATGAGAGCATAAAAATATGATATTATTGGATCGTTAAAGCTTGTAAACAAGCTCGAGTTCAACCCAAACCTGGGCAAGCTCGGTTCAAGTTTGGCTCGTCATAATTTTCATTGAATTCGGCTCGGGCTCGAGCTCGAATTCGCTAAAAAACTTAATGAACGAATCTGAACATTCTAATATTTGGCTCAATTCGGCTCGTTTACAGTCCTATCTCTTGTCGGGGACATAGCACAGTGTCCTCAGGCATAATATTTACCCATTAAGCTACATAACAACTTTCTCTGGTTTGAGTTTTAAGTTTTGAGGGAGGCTTTTGAGGTAGAGATGGATATAGAAATAAAAGCATTAAGTTTTGAGGGAGGCTTTTGAGGTAGAGATGGATATAGAAATAAAAGCATTA
>BPLS01000263.1:57857-97504 GCA_019656275.1 Rhododendron kiyosumense
TATTATTTGAATTTATTTTGCATTTTTTAATTTTACATCAAACTTTTGTACTCGACGAAAGGAATAAAAAAGTAAGTTTTTTGTATTCTTGTTCAAGTATTTTGAGAAATAACCATTTTTTAGCAAAAAAAAATTCAATCAATCATAGTCCAAATCAAACATTTACTTTTTGGGTGCATATGATATGCATTCAAATAAGCGTGTGTATTAATTGTAGCCTTTCCTGTATTAAATTAATATGATTATTTAGTCTACAACTTGAAAATCATGTGTAAAAATTATTTATAAAAAAAAAAAGGATAGAGAGAAGAAGATGGAGGTGCCACTAAACGAATCAAAAGTCTTCATCTCATGTCATTGTCACATACTCACATTCCGCAGCTTGTACATGTTGAAACAAAGCCATTTGAAGTTTCAAAATTTCAGTTTTAGTAAGCTAAATATTATCCACTAAAGAAATCCGACTTAGTGGTTTGAGGTCTGAAACTTAATGGCACTACAACAAGAAAGGGGTATAGCGAGAAAATATGGCGAGAAAAATGGATTTCGTGGCTAAAAATACATTATCTGTGAGGAAATTCAATTTTGTCGCCTCTTCTAGCGAGGAAAACGAAATGGTCTTTTGGGGAGGACATATTTTGTCACATTTTTTAGAACTTATTAATTTTTATATATAAGTCATTATTTATTCTGTTTATATTTATTTGTAATACCACAATGTATGGTAAGACATAATCAACTACATAGTTCAATACCATTATCAAATTTTTTAAAATAAAAATGTGATAAACGGGAAAAAATAGTTTCCTCGCGTATCGCATTGAATTGGTGAAAAAATCTTATATTTGTCACTTTTCTTATTCTAATTAGCAATGAAAGATATCTTGAAGTGTAGGTATCAAGGATTTATTCCATATTAATGAAAAGCTCAACAAAAAATAAAGTTAAAAACATCTTGGAGTGGTGTCGTATTGAAAATATCTCAAAGTTAATTAGATCATCACAAATCTATTTTCAAAACATCTACATAAAATACAATATTTCACACACACAAAAAATACATTTTTTCATATCTATTGTGCATTCATTTTGTAAAGAATTTTTTTTGTGAACCGTTATTGATTTTTATTTAAACAGACTTAGGTGATTCTAATGGCATTCCTTTATAAACAGATAAATATGTTAAACATTAATTTTAAATGCAATTTTGTAAGTATCGTGCATATTTTTATATATACATATACAAATTGTGTGTGTGTGTGATATAGGGCAACTTAAAATTTTAAAAAATTCGTTAGAGATGATTTTTTTTTTTTTTTTGGCTCGGCAAAAGGAATATTTTTATAAAACTCAAAAGGGGTACATCGAGGAAATTCAACCTAAGCCGAAGCTTGGTTGAACCCAAATTTACAAACACATCCAACCGACAGTTGGAGACTCTCCTGAGAACAGGGTTACATTTTCAGTTTGCGGATACCATCTAAGAAAATCTTGAACTCCTCAACGGTGTAGACCTTGATGTCAAATTTCGCCTTCATCCACATCGCCACTCTAGTTTTTACTAAATCCCCCACCTCCCAAGCTTGTTTCGTAGAGTTGTTGAAGATGATATCATTCCTTGCCAACCAAAGAGACCACAACATAGTATAGAAGCAAGCTTTCCAAATTTTGAAAGTATTGTCTTTAGTGCTTTTAGGATCGATGATCTTATCTGAATATTTACAAATTTTGTTCATATTATTATAGCGATGATGAAAAACCTTTAAAAAATAATTATGAATCTATAATACTCTTTGTATTTGAAAAAAAAGAATAAGGTCAAACTCATTCTTAAAATAAATTAAAAAATAACAATGATGCCTCTTGTCATTCATAATCTGATATAAAATATATCTCGAGCTTATGATGACAAAAATCTCATTCAATAAAAGCTAAGGATAATTCCATCAAAAGTTGTAATACTCTTTGTATTAGAATAATGACGCATATTATTATGCCTTGTTCTCTTTCAAATTCAAAAAAAAATTTCAAAAAATTCCCCCTAGATTCCACCTAGATTCTCCCTACTTCCAACATTTCTCTCTCTATCTCTCTCCACTTATTACCCCTACAATTTTTCAAATTTTTTTTCAAAAACCAAACCAAACAAGGCATTAGTCATTCAAAAGTTGTTGTCAGATACTAATATAACTTGTTTCAACCAAAAAAATTGTTGTGCTAGCAAAAAATTAAATTTGTTCAAATAAATTTCAGACACTATAAAATTACAAAATGTTGAAAGGGCATAATTAATGTTGAAGAAACTAATTTAGAGAGGTGAAAGAGATGCTAAAACGTAATATATATAAAAGTGTTCACAATTTACTTAGAAGTGTAACATGGTGCAGTAGATAGGTGTTACGTGACTTATACAAGAGAACCAAGGTTCAAGTCTTGGGGATGGTAGAAAATGTGGAGAGACTTTCTTTTTGGATTTCAATTTGTTTAGCAAGGAAAAAATTTTCCCACGAATTATTGTTGGTAATAGTAAATTTGTAGTTTGTAGTGACGAAAAAATTCCTCGCAATTGTGTCAGAATAGGCGAGGAAATATATTTTTTCCTCACTAAAACCTTTTGCGATGATGTTTAGGCGAGAAAAACTAGTGAGGAAATTTCCTCGCTAATACGTTTTGTGAGGCAATCAGGTGCTTTGGCAAGGAAACTAAATCCTCACTATAGCCCTTTCGTATTGTAGTGTGGTTTGCTTATTTTTCTTAGATTTTATATTTGAAACTTCTTACCTCGCTAATACGTTTTGCGAGAAAATCAAGTGCTTTGGCAAGAAAACTAAATTCTCACTATAGCCCTTTCGTGTTGTAGTGTGATTTGCTTATTTTTCTTAGATTTTATATTCGAAACTTCTTAGGTATTATCAGCTCTTTTGGGACTAATCCATTCAGAACTTTACTCTCGCTTTAATTAGGACCCTGCAAGTGGACGACAGGATATTGATCCGTCAAGTTAACCGAGGTGGGTGTCAGCTAGCTAGCCGCACAACTGAGTTGTAAAAAGAAATTATCTTCAACTGTCATCCATCTCCATTTTGAATAATGAGATATGCTTGTCAAGAAAAGAATTCTTCATTGTCAATTTGTGTATAGTAGTACTTGTTTGGATGAGATGCCTTTTGTTGACTTATCAGAATTACATCTGGTTTCATGTCAGACTGAATAATTGGTTTGGAGTTTGGACTACAAAAATTCCCAAGTAGGATGGAACTCAGCACTGTTGATCAATTTGTTGAACAAGTGCTATCTCATGCAGAATTAATGGCAGCTAGAATTAAGTAATAATTGGTAAAATTGGAAATTAAAACTTCAAACTAAAAATTAAGTGCTGAAAATGGAATATTGATTTTTTAGAGCTGAAAATTTGCTTTGTAAAACTTTAATTGGTTAATTGAAACACAAAATTTGATAAATGCAAGAATTTTTTTTTCCAAAATGATAACAGATAATATTATAGATTTAAGAAACAATACATCAAAAGAAAACTCCATCCCTAAACAAAGAATCAATAAATTAAATGATATTGGCACTCCAAAAATTGATGCAGGCACTCCAAAATTAGTGTAATTCCAAAACCACTTTCTTTTGTATTTTGGAGTGCCAATATCATTTTTCCAAACTAAACAGGGGGGACTCTGTCCAAAGACTACACCCATGCAACTCCAACTAAACTATCGCTCCAAATAGATGAAGCGCTACAGAAAACAACCAAAAACACCCACACAAGGATAATTGAAATCCCACAAACGGAGAGAAATCCCACACAAGGGACACCAAAAAAGAGAACTAAAAAAAAGAGAAAAATTGGACGGAGTCTGCCGTACTAGAGCAAACTTCATCCACCAACTTAGATCTCCCACTCCAGTGGGGGAAGGACATCTTTGGTGACTACAATCTACAAAACACTACCTCCAACAGCCATTGGACTACATGGCGGAAGAGTCGGATGAGCGGCGGCAGATGGCAGTTTGTGGAGGAGGAGGAGGAGGAGGATGGGGGTAAAGGGGAAAGAGAGAACCTCCGAAATTTAGGATCGAAAGATGGAAAAATCTCACGAGAGGGAGAAATACTCCCCTCCTATCACCCATTGAGGCATAATCCTAGGAGGAGGGAAAGAAGGGAGATGGGGAGCAACAGCTTCTCTAGGGTTAGAGAGAAAACTGTGAGAGTTTTTAACGCAAGAAGTTGAAAAATCTAAATTGATTACTTCCAATCCCTTTCGCCAAGTGTGCATGACTAAAAAGTTTGCTCAAAGTGGTTGCAATGTCATTGTGTCAAATCTGACAAACTTCAATCAAATAGAATTCAGAATTAGTTTAGATGTGCTTGCAATTAATCGGGCCGAATCCTCAGTTATAAAAAAAATAAGTTTATAGTGATTATTTTTTCCACTCTTCTCTTTCAATAACAGGGCCAAGTGTTATTTTATCTAACTTAATTTTATCTCCCTCCCTCCCTCATCCTCTTTAATTATTTCATTAGCTAAAAACAACTTCTTGCTGTTTATGGTGGGTCTTGTTTTCAGCCTATGGGTTGAGCTACCTCCATTCCGAGCCGAAAAAGAACACCCAAAATGTTTATTTCTTAGGCCTCGTATTAAACATGTGTATAAAAAATTAGCTTGATCTGATATTGATATATATATATGGAAAAAAAAAACGTTTGTAGTGGAATTGTTGGCCTACTATTGTCAGATCAAGTTAATTTTTAACATGCATGTTCATGAATGTGGACTTGTGTGATAAATAATTTAAATCTTCTTTTAGGGCCCAAGATGAAGTTAAAAATTGAGTTTGTTGAAGTACATGAGCTTAACTGAGGACAAGGGAAACCATTTTATGATAGCACAAAAGGCATTTAAAAAAAGTATTGTATTTACAAAATAGGAGAAAGAGGCATCCAACTAGTTCAGCAATGCGACCCCCACTGCTCATCAACAATGCTCTCTCCCTCTCTCTCCAATCTCACCGTCCTTCTCGTGATTAATGATCTGGATTTTCAAAAAACTCTTCTAGGGAATAGTAAGATGAAGAATTCTTTTAAAATTCGGACCATCTAAAATACTTTTGCATAGCAAAATTAAGTGTCGTGGGGGAAGAGTGAAAAAGAGCAGTAAGCGTAGACTTATCGCAACTACTCCGTAATAAGATGTTTGTTGTAGTACTGCTAAAAGGACACATTGATGTCTTCATTTGGACAGATGAGGACATGCACGTTAGTATGTTTTTAGCAAAAATTGGTCCTTACAATGTCAATAATTGTTTTTGCTGCTAGTAATTTTGTTGTATTCAGGAGCCCAAATTTCTCTGTCACTTGGGTCCCCGCTTCCCACCAAAAACAATCCCAAATCAGCCTTGCCTTGACCCCACCCACCATCCCAATAATTCAAAGCCTAACGGTCCGTTATGGAGGATTTGTTTTCGGTGAATATATAATAAGAATGAATTTGAAGGTAAATATGTAATGATGAGTGATATGTTAAGAAAGGTAACCCCACCTATTAAGAAGATTGAATTTGTAATTAGGTGTTTGGATGATTTTTTGAGAAGAAGGATATAGAAGGTGGATATGATGGGATTAGATGTCGAATGACTAAATTGCCCCCACTTGGGTTTTTAAATGATCAAAATTCGTTTACTTAATTATAATTAAAGTAAATATATATTTGTCATTAATTGTAGGATAAAATAAATTCATTTTATTTTAAAAATGTTTAAACCATATATTATTTATTAAAAAAATTTATATCAAAAAAAATACAACACACTTGCACAGTTATGGCTAAAAAAATTAAAAATACACAGTTATGGTTAAAAAAACAATTCACATATACCCAATCATATGTATATGTGAGATATACTCAGCCCCATGGCCTCCATCCTCATTTCTATTGTTTCCCCCAAACAAACAAAAAAACCCATCCCAGCGGTACCACTCCTCCTTGGACGCCGACATGAACGACGACAAGGGTGCACCTTCTTCTCCGACCTCGACGACAAGGGTACACCTTCCTCTCTTCTCTCTCTCTCACACTCTCTCTCTCTCTATTGGTCTGATTTTCAGAAAACAAAACAAATCGTCTGAAAAAAAAAAAACTAGGGCTGCCTAGATTGATAAGGGGGATTTGGAGGGGTAAAATTGTCTAAAAAACTCCCGGATTTGCCAACGACGGGGTCAGACCCTCTCTTCACAAATCCACCTCCAAGTGGATTTGAAGCCATTACCATGCTTATCTCCGGCCCCCTTAAAACTCAGCCAAACACCGGATTTAAGTGGGAGCAGGACTACAAATTCGGCCGCCTCACAAATCCACCTTCTTCTCTGCCATTCAAACAAGCTGTAATTGTGTAGATCTCAAACTGTCTATTGAACAAATTGGCTTATGCGGATAATAAAAAAAAAGAGAGAGAACAAATTGCATTGACTTTTTGTTGATTTTATCATTTTACCTGTTGAAGGAGAAAGTGGATGTGCCGCCTCAAATATTTTTGAAACAAGCAAATCATTTTAGGACCTTTTAAAAAAACAAAAAGGGCCTAATAAATTGGGACGGAAGAACTAAGTAGCAATTCCAAAATATACTGTAATGAATATACTGATAAGGTAATCAAGTTCTCCTCCTATCTAAACAGTGATTGCAAGGGAACATCAAATTAGAAAATATTATTCCCCCCGCCCAAATTGGATGATAATTTTTGATATTCGTGTCAATTTTAATTCATTATATCTTTCAATATGAATCTAAAAAAATATGCAATATGGATCTTGTTTGAAATTCTCGATTAGTTCCATTATACAAAGTTTTCAAACTCATGAAAAATATTATAGATTAAAAGATATAAACAACGAAAAATGGCACAAATTTCAAAAATTGTCCTTTTTGAGACGGGGGAGTATTAATATGAAGCATATCTAACACGAATTTTTAAAGGACAAACAAACAGATATTTAAGTGCTCTTGAACCACCGTCGCGTGGTGCTCCAGCGACTTTTTGCCATCACACATTTGTGTGGGATCCACTATTGTGCAAGGAAAAAGGTTTTCGTCAATCCGAAATCACTGTGTGATGAAAAAAGTCCATGGAATTCCCAATAATCACTCCTCTAGCCAAACTCACCCTTTCTACAACTTTTATGGTCTTCAACTCAAAGCCCAATAACAACAAATCAGATCGATTGGATTGGCTTCCCCGTTGATTCATATTTTGAGTTGCAAAAGATCTTATCCTATAAAAGTGAAAGTTGTCATTGAAAATATTCGCCGAGGAGTTGATCAGTTAGGATTTGTGATTTTCTTTTTATTCTTAGATTGGAGAATGTAGTTGCTCACATTCTGACAACTTCGTGTTCGCACAGTTCTGGTATTTGTGTTTGAGAAGCTAAACTTCTTGATTGATTATTGGATCCTGTATGAAATGATAATCATCTTTGAGGTACACAATTATGCTTCTTAAAGTTTCCTACATGTTGACCCAAATGTCTCGGGCCACTTTCAAAATGACTTTCGTAACTAATCCCAAGGCCCAATCGTAGCAAAGTAAAGGCTTCGATGAATATGGGCCAGTTACAGGCCCAAAGTCGAATAGCTGATTCTGGAACCTTCCACATTGCTCTAGTCCTTCCAGAGGACTCTCGTCTCTCTCTCTCTCTAGAATTTAATAGTAGTAAGTTCTCATCATACATACCACGTACACAAAAAACCAATCCAGAAAGCTTGATTACCAACCCACGAGGCGGAGAAGCGAGAGATAGAGTTGTAATTCAAGAAAGAGAGGAGAGGAGAGGAGAGGAGAGGAGGAAGAAAAACAAAGTGAAGAAGAGAAAGAGGAGTGAGATGGGGGTGGATTACTACAAGATATTGGGGGTAGACAGGAACGCTAAAGAGGAGGATTTGAAGAAGGCTTACAGGAAACTTGCTATGAAGTGGCACCCTGATAAGAACCCTAATAACAAGAAAGAAGCCGAGGCCAAATTCAAGCAGATCTCTGAAGCCTACGATGTATGTAACTCTCTCTCTCTCTCATCATATAGATATATACACACATATGTACATGTTCCAAATAAATATAGAGTAAGGATATTAGTTTATTTAGTTATGTATACATATATGAACGAATTGAAGAGTTTCTCTATTTAGATTCCGCGGTAGTGATCATCTTTTTGGTTGAATTTGTGTCCCCCCGCCCCCCAAAAAAAAAAAATGAATCTTGGCGGTGGAATTTTCACCAAATTTTATTTGGAATTTTGAAGAATCTAGGTGATGATATGTTTCACAGTTCTCTTCGAGTCCTTTTATTTATGTATGTGAACTGCGCAAAATCGTATTTTTCGTTCTGGGTCCTGTCCAATTTCTTGCCAATTATGCCTTTTGAATTTGGTCATTTGTGGTGTTATTAATGAAGGCGTTTAGATGTGTTATTCTTTGACTATAGCTCAAACTTAGAATTTTAGAGCTTTTTCGACGGCTTGCAAATAGATTTCATCATGGATTTGAAATAACTATGCGTTAGTGCGCATTCGAATTTTATGGGATGTGTGGGATATTCAGTACTATGGGTTTGGTATTATTGTTAATCCATTGTATTAGTTCCGTGGGAATGGATTTTACATTCTTTCACTATTAGTTATTTCAAGCAAAGGGGTCCTGGAAAGTGATTTGGAATCCTTTGATTGCAATTATTTAATCTCAATAAAATAGCTAAACCTTTTGAATATTTTATATTCCTCCTTTTGAAATCAGCATATGTCCAAAACAAGCCTTGCGATTTAGTGTAGATGTGTTTTGACTTGTTATTTTTGGAAATTGTTTCAGGTCCTTAGCGATCCTCAGAAAAGAGCCGTGTATGATCAGTACGGTGAAGAGGGACTAAAGGGAGTGCCACCTCCCGATGCCGGAGGCCCAGGAGTTCCCGGCGGAGCCACCTACTTCTCGACTGGCGATGGGCCAACAACATTCAGATTCACACCCAGAAATGCCGATGACATCTTTGCAGAGTTTTTTGGAGGTTCGAGCCCATTCGGGGGAATGGGTGGGGGCATGAGAGGTGGTGGCTCTAGATTTGGGAGCTTATTTGGTGATGATATGTTTACGTCTTTTGGTCATGGAGGTGGCGGTGGACCCATGCACCAATCTGCTGGTCCTAGAAAAGCTCCTGCAATTGAGCAGAGACTGCCTTGTTCTCTTGAAGAACTGTACAAGGGGACTACCAAGAAGATGAAGATCTCAAGAGAAATTGCTGATGCTAGTGGGTAAGCATAAATTTCCTATATCAGATTTGTTTTCTGCATATAATTTGGTGATGTTGATCTGTTTCAGCATAATTTTGTTTAGTTTGGTACATGGTCAGAGCATATGATTTAATAGCTAATTGGTTTTCTTTTTTTCTTTTTACATGGCATTAGTTATTTGTATATTTTTGCAACTGTTTGTGTCTAAAAATACAATGTTCTAGCATTGGGCAGCTGCCACTAATTCTGGAAATAAGTCAGGCCCTTTCACTTTGAGTTGCTTCCTTCGTGGTCAAATCTAATGATGGGGAGATGTTTTACCTTTCCAAATAAGAGGCCTGGCGAGTTGTGTTTTTTTAAAGTGAAATGTTGATTATGATGATAAGTAGGCGGGTGTGTCTGGTGGTATCGTATATAAGATCACGCCTGCATTTAGGAGTGATATTTCCCTCTTCCCCGTGGTGGCTGCAGGTCTAGCGAGCCTTCCTAGCCACCTAGAGTGCAGCCTGCGAAGACCGCTCTGATGGTTTAGATTTGTGGATTTAGGGGCAAGGCCTTCTAAATACAAGCTTATACAACACTTTCCTAAGTTGCCCGTCTATTTCAGCACCATCAGTTTGTGTTGTTCATAAGGATTTGATTGGAGACTCCAAGGCTTTTTTCTTTTCTTTTCTTCTCTTTTTTTTCCCGGCCATTGGTCTGTAAACGAAAGTACGAGGATATTTTCCTATTTAACGTAATCAAAGTTGCATGTCTTGTAGGGCTAGCACCAAGCCTGAATTAGTAACTGATCATAGATTTTGTCCTTTATTTTTAGGAAAAGTATATAACTCTTTATAGCTACTCAGAAGCATAACTACGTCATTACATTCCACTCTGATGTCAATGCTAAGGTCTCATTGATACTACCATGTAGGCCTCATTTGAGACATCAGATAAGTCATCCTTCAAAATTGAAGTAAATTATTTCCTAGCCTCCTAGGGTAGCACCGTGTATAGTGCTAGGTTAAAGGAAGAGAGGGGGTGGTTGCCCCCACCAACGTTTAAATTTTATAGGTTTCGCATAATTGCCCTTGGAATTGGGGGATATGACTATAACCATTGATGCATTATACGAAGAAATTTATGGGAAGTCAACAGGTCATCTATAAATCTTACATGGATATAGAATTTAGTGGCACTTTATGTAAGTTACTTCTCTTTTGATTATGGAATGAGAAAAATATACCTTTCTATGTAAAAACTCATACCCAGTGCACAAGAATTTCAACCTTCTGTTGGGCCTGCCATCAAAACCCGAGGTTATTTGTATTTTTTAAGAATCTCCTAGGCGACTATGCTGGACCACTTTTGGTAACATCGTGACTCATTCTTTGGAGCCCTCTAATTAATCATTGGGGTTCCTTTGTTCAACTTTTAAGAAGTATTAAAATTAGGAGTTGCAAAATAAAGTTGCGTTGTGATTGATTTTCACCAGGTGCTTTTATTCATAGAAAAAGTTCAATCAAACTTGAAAACATGAATTGATTTTGAGCCCATTACAATTCAAATGGTGCTAACTCTGCTTTTATTTTCTCTGGATGCAGCAAGACAATGCCTGTAGAGGAGATCCTAACAATCGACATCAAGCCAGGTTGGAAGAAAGGCACCAAAATCATGTTCCCCGAAAAAGGGAACGAGCAGCCAGGTGTCATACCCTCGGATCTCATCTTCATCATCGACGAGAAACCTCACAGCGTGTTCACCCGCGATGGAAATGATTTGGTTGTCACGGAAAAAATACCTTTGTCTGAAGCCTTGACTGGTCACACCGTCCGTCAAAACACCTTAGACGGTAGGACTTTAACAATACCCATCAACAATGTGATTCATCCAGATTACGAGGAGGTTGTCCGAGGGGAAGGAATGCCAATTCCTAAAGATCCAACCAAGAAGGGAAATCTGAGGATCAAATTCAATGTCAAGTTTCCTACGAGGTTGAATCCAGAGCAGAAGGCTGGAATCAAGAAACTGCTGACTTCGTGAGTCCAAATCAGTTCTCTGTGAATACGCATAAAACAACTGTTATGGGATTTAGAGGTCTTGTCGTTTGGTGCTGGCGCTTCTGATAGATTTGAAGTTATAGGGACTGCTTGGTAAGGGTAATAGTGGTTATTTATGATCTTGTTTCCTGAACAAATGTAGTGTTGAGGCTCTGTTAAAGTGCGTAGATGCTAAATTTTTTTCCGGGTTGAAATAATGAGTTACTGTATCTTTCAGTCGAGTTGTCTACTTGTCAGCCTACTATGGTTTTTGAAATTGTGAAATAATTTGCGGATCGTCTTTCCAAGTTATCTGGCTTCACATTTGGTCTTGATTGAAATGTTCTAGTGACTTATTGTTTAAGTTTTTTTATCGCCCAACTTACGCCTGATACTTGTTAAAGTTGAGGAATGAATGAGCTTGGTTCTTGTTGTCCTGTTTTTCTAATCTTCTGGGTCTGAGCAGGGAAGAAAGAAAACACAAAACATAACAGAAACAAGAGTAAACAAATGAGTGGTGAACTGCGGAGGCCCGAGCATCAATTTTGTAAAGCTGAACCATTTGCCAGCCTAGGGGTGAAGGCGATAACCAAGGGCACCAGATCCTGAGCTAATAATTTCTTGGCAACCATTTTCATGTCTGAAAACCAATTTGTGCAGAAACTAGAGGAAGGGACTCCTGATTATAGCGACAAGGAGTTACCCGAGAGTTATTTCGGCAAGCCTCGGATTTTTCCCCCTTCTGTTGAAGAGTACTTGTATAGTAGGTAACGATTTGATTATTCCCCTTTGTTGAGTGGTATAGAAGGGAAAGCAAGGAAAAGATACTATGCCACCATCTTAAACTTCGTTTTCGGGTAGGTTTGGTTTGTAACACAAGGTTCCACACCATCGGTAACGGATAGCGTGTCAGTGTCGGGTTCCTCAATATAAATATGTATGCAAAAAATTAGGTATTCAATGTATACTTTAGTTATAATTATTTACCTTCATTCATATAGGATGTCAAATGACATATTTGACAACTTAAATTAAATGGCACAACAAAAATAACAATACAACAGAATTTGAAGAGGCCTAAAGGTGACCTTCAAGATTCAGTCCAAAATGTATCGATCAGTACGAACAAAATCTGTGGAATTTAGTTCGAGAAATGGACTTTCCATCTTCCCTCTATTCACAATAATCGGCCAACATATGCCCAAAAAAGGACCAAAAATGATTAATTTTGGCTTTGATCTTCCCCTTCTCACCATTCGTTTCATATCAAAAAGGGTGATACTCGTCTGTTTCTGCCGATACGGCCGGAATTTTAGCCGAAACGGTATATCCTACCTTTTATTGTATATAGTTAAGTACCTGCCAGTAAAGAATCAATAACTTTGCTTTGAGACAGAAATCCTCTCTTCCCCAACCAAATCAAACCAGATCGAGCCCGGTATCTTCTTGAAATGCGAAACAAATCATTCTTTCTTTCACATTCTTTCTCTGAATAGTTTCGAAACAACCGAAAAAGAAAAAGGTCAAAGAGAATTTCCTTTTCCATTTCCCAAGCGTTTTCAAAGAGGATTAGCAGGGCGACAAATGGGGGAAAAGAGTGTCTAAAGGAAAAGTAAAAAAAACCATCTTTGCTTGCTCCCTCTCATTCTTGGCTGTAGAACCCCCAGCCATATTCAAGAGCTATCTCAGAGTCAAGATGTACAAAAATTCCAACTCCACAAAACACAAACAAATAAATACGCACACACACACTCACAAATGTGGTGGGTCCCACACAAACTGCAGATACAGAGACTCTCATAAGTTTGGCGGGTCCAGTTGTTCATGTCTCTGTTTGCAAGATGTACATATGCAAAACGTGAATGCAGTGTCATGGTCGTGGGTGAGTGCAATGTCAAACTATGGGGGAGGAAAGTGCCAAATACAGAGGAGAATGACCAAACTTATATTACCCTAAAATGTTATTTTTACATTTTGATGATCAGCTTTAAGTTTAACATGGGAGCCACTATCTCGACAGTACACTCCTAGCACAATACAATGGCTCCTCCGCGCAGTAAATCTCTCTGTAAATATAGCAAACCCAGTGCTACAAGTTCTAGCTAAAAGAATACAAAAGCTAATCATACCATCATCTGTTGTACATTAGTAAAGTATTCTGCATGAGATATTACTCACTGTAATCCGAAGAAGACTCTGTAGCATCATCCGGGTTGCCCATTTGTTCTCCGCCATCTCTATTCCCTTCGTCGTCTGAATCGCCATTAATATATCTCTCAACATCGATATCCTCTTGTCCATCTTCCTCGCTATCATCTTCCTCTTGATCATCAACATCATCTACATCCACATCATCTCCTTCTTCAGGCCGATCGTCATCATCTTCCTCAACATCTACGTTATAATCAACACCCTCTATTAAACGCTCAGGCTGGCCATTAAACACACCAGTATAGTCACCCGCCAGTAAATCGTCATCATATTCATCCCCCGCAGCTAGACCATTGTAGTCGTCATAATCTGACCTATCAGAACTGCTGCTAGCCTCTTCCGCGGCCTCCACTTGAATGCCCATAGTTTCTTCCCTATTCCACTGCAGATCCGAACTCCTCGTTACTGTATTCTCAAAGAAACTCTCCTTCTGTTGATCTCTCTCGCTGCTGCCGATATCCACCACTCTCTTAACCGGTTTTTGCCTACTCCTGGCGGTTCGACGACTCCGCTTACGCCCTGCACCTCCTCGTCCACGGGACCGCCCTTTCCACCCCAGCAACTGTCCAAATCTAGAAGTATTTGTCGTGGTGCTTCTCTGGGCGGCCTCAGATCTGGAATTAATGACTGCTCTTCTTTGAGATCTCCCGCCACGTGTACGACCACGGCCTCGGCCACGGCTGCCACGGCCCCGTCCTGAAATGGAGTGGATAATCCCTTGGTCAATCCAAGGCTCTTGCAGCAGATTTTCAGGATCATGGGGAGCTTCTGCCAGATCGTACTCTGGGATATTGTTTGGAAGAGAAAACTTCGATGGGATTGTCTGGTTAAAGAGAGGCATTTACAGATATATTAGTAGAAATCTATCAAGTTAATTGAGGACATAAATAAATGAATAAATAAAAAGACAGCCGCAAACAAAGAAAAAAAAGTACTCCCAAAGAAACTTGTGTAATGATAAAATTAAAATCACATGAAATCACAAACGAATGAAATAACCACAAAAACCATACAAACTGATTAACCTATCAAAAACCTTGTCGGTTCAAAATAAAAATAAAAATCAAACACCTTAAAGAGATTCTGTTTGCCTCTGATAATAAGCCTAATAGTAGTTATAAGACGATTTGGAAACTTCTTTTTCCTTAAAATTGCCGAAGTATGGACTGGGAAGGACCACAAGCTAATACTGAAAAAATAATTTTTGAGCGCATTAAAACAGTTGATCAGTGGGCCTTGTTTCCCAGTCCACTAACTGAAGTCAAGAAAGTCGACATTCTTCCAACTTCAACCAAAATTACATAACGTGCAACATTTAATTGCTTGTCTACCATTTCTTTGAATGGCAAGAATGAAATTTCAATTTTTAAACTATGCTTCGTCAAAAAAGATATTTACAGACGACCAAACCTGTTGCAATTTGTAAACATGACAATCTATCAGCATTTAACTCATCATTTCACTATAGAAAGATTAAATCAAAATTTCCTCAGCTAATATCCTGAGGCATTGATGGAAAGCTCATACAGAGAATGCCATCAATATGGCAATCCTCCTCCCTGAAAAAGACTAAAGATTGTTTTGTTCCACTCATTTTCTCTTGCCTGCTGGATTTAGCATTTGATTCCTTAAATAAACTAACAATACTCACAATGAAGTTCCCTGCTCCTTTGTCCTTCTGAGAATCCAGTCTTTGTTGCAACGTATAAAAAATGGATGCATCAAGTTCCATGAGCCTTAGTGCAACAGCAGATGATGTTTGGGGTAGCCAAGGAAGCACAGAAACCATTTCAGCGTTGGGGGAAATATTAGCAGCAGATTCAGTTTGAATACAAGAACCCAATAATTCATCAGTAGTCTCGAAATTAGAAGACAAAAAGTCCTTCTGTATGACACGTTCTAACAAAGTCATAATCTGGAAAAGTACACAAAATAATGGATCAGCTTGTCACCAGAATAAAGGAAGACAAAAAAAGGAATACAAGCGTGAAAACTTTAAATCTAGCACACAAACTTCTTAAGTTAGAATTGTGGGCATTGAAAAAGGTAGTAGACAAGATTGCGCACACAATAAATCTCAGAAAGAAAAAACAGATGCATCACAGAAAGCACTGAGGTTGGGAAGAAAAGATGGGTAACATCTTGGTTTCACCTCATGACGATGCTTACTTGCTGGCAAGATTGATAACTATAATAATTTCCGATAGAAAACCTTTAAAAAAAACAGCAATGCCACCTATGCTTTTCCTCAATCAGAGACTACAGCAACAATCCCAGACAAATTTCTTGGAAAACATTTTTTCTTAACGCCCTCAGTGGAAAACATAACGCTCAGTAGATCACATAACACCCTCAGTAGAAAACATTTTTTCTCAAGTGCACTCGGAAGCAGCATAATAAAAATTGCACTCGGAAGAAGACCAAAGAATTACTTGAAGAGTAAAGCAGAGTACATGCAGAGAAAAAGAGAGAGACCTGAAGAAGGTCTTCTGCCGACGATGAGTTGTGCAGCTTTATACCCCAAGATTTTCGATAGCCCTCAGACCAAGCAGGTTGAAGAGCTTCAGCTGGAATAGAAACCTGCCAAACAGCATATGTCAGAATGCCTTCGTTAATGATTGACCTGAAAGGAATTTTTGTGCTTTTTCAGTCAAGATTGTACAATATAACTGCAAAAAGGGAGAGAATCCTAATCCATTCTCTCCTCTAGCCACATCCACATTCTCTCAATCTCCTTTCTCTGCCTATTTTTATGTAATCTGCATTTCAACTATGTAAACTTGCTATAAAATGCATATACCATGTACAAAAATGAAGGAGCAACAAATAAACTTAAAAACTCACCACCCAAATATACAGTTGAATGTTACAAAGACTTACCTCTATCAATGCTAATAATACTTTGAGTAATCTGATCCTTGAGGTAGGAGATGAGTCCAGACGCCGCAAAGTCCATCCATCGCCCTTATATTTCTTTCCACATTGAGCCTCAGAGAATTTTAAGTCACTGGTGGAAGTTTCAAAAGCCTTATGGCAAGAAGGACAATAATTATTCTCAAAAACGTCCATATCATGGCAGTAGTTACAAATGCCAAGCAGCTGTTTGCATCTTTTCTTCCCATACTTAATAGCACATAATACTGAAGAATTGAGGCATTCTTCCCACATCCACTTTTCTAAATCTATATATCTCTTCAAGGCATCCTTTTTCTCTGTTTCATTCCTTCCAAGCCCAATTGCGAAAGACGAGGATTCTGTCACATCAGAATTTGAAACACATACGGTACTTGTAGGACTATCAGTGCTGGCACTGGAATCAGGGTTAGGAGCCATGTCAGAAACTTCTTTTTTGACATCTGTAACTGTGAGTCCTCCAGTGCTTGTACAAATCAAGTTCCTTCTAAGTGTTTCCTTGAAAGATAATTCTATTTTTTGCAACATTGAATGCAAATGAGATTCCCTTAACCCACGCACATCCAATGACTCAAACAAAGCGTCAAATCCCTGCATACAGAACAATGAAAGACTAAACCAAATGTCCATGCGAAAGAATACATATCTTTACATAAATGCTATCACAAGAATTTGCAATTTATGCTTTGATCTGGTCCCCGTCTTTTCAGACATGCTATAATGCAATAAAAAAGTACAAAATACTTTCTAGTCCCCAAAGCTTTGCATTACTCGCATTCGTCCCTTTTTCTCATTCAAAAAAAATGAGGACTCGAGCCCCTAAACAAATCAACCAGGTACAACTATTCAGAGGGGAGGGGTGGGGTGGGGTGGGGGAGGAAGCTATAAGACTACATGAACTTTAATCTACCAGGAGAGGAGCGTAAAAATGCTATACAAGGAAATAACAGACACCCCAAATAGATAGATATAATACATGGAGACCATGGCAATGAGAAACTAGATATGAACACAAGGACACTACCTCTACAGAATCAATAAGCCTCCAACGTCCATCGCGTAACTCGATAAAAATCCTGCCAGATGCAGGATCATTTTGAGAAGCAGATGTTATGAACTGCCAGTATCGGTTCCGTCTGCGATCTTGCCCAAGAGGCAAGGATCTGTACACATACATTTCTTCCGCCTTATGACCAATATAAGCTTTTAACTGAGACCGTGACCTTTCAGCAGCATATCCAGGTGTCAGGAAAATAAGATTATCAGTGCCAGCAGAGAATTCTGGTATTGAAGAGTTCCGCTCGGTAGCTATAGGAGTAGAATAATTCGTGGCATCAAGTCGATCTTGAATGTTTTCTTGGACTACCAGATTTGACACCAAACCATTTTTGTCATCAACAGCAGGCAATGGGCTTTGCCTGCCCTCTACAGAAGAAAATTGGACATTTGGTTCAGCCTTGTAACTAAGGTGAGCGGAATACTGCGTCTTCCCCACGAAATCCTCTTTCATTCGGCGTTTATCCAGTTGCACCTCTGCCCACATTTGTTTCTTCAGAGCATTTGCTGCTTCCATTCGTTCCTGAAAAGCTCCCACATTTCAATCACAGTTAAACAGTAAAAACTAAAATTTCAAGCCACTAGAAGAGAAGACAAAATAATACCTCTAGAACAACGCGAATTGAGTTTCCTTCATTCGCGATACCAACAATAGCGACAAGGGCACTGAGCCGTTCCTCGACGCTCAGATCCGAGTACTCGCCTTCCACTAAGCCTTGAACCCATGGTTCCCCAGAGTTACTCTCATCAATAACAGCGTCTTCTTGATCAAGGTTGGCTGCCTCATTGCAGGTTCCAGCAACATCAATAGATCGATCGACAGATGCACTACTGCTTTTTACCGCATTGTAACCTTCAGGCTGCATCAAAGGGGACCTATCAGCCAAATTGTCAAGCCCAACAAGTGGAGTGCTCAAACCCTCATCACGGGAGGCGTCCATTCCATCTCCAAGGCTGCTTGTTGCTAGGAATCGGTCTGCTTCGCACGGAAGAGCTTCATTATTTGGCTTCAGTTCAGTACCCAAATAATCAGCCTCTGGATCCTCAGCTACATCACTTTCAGAATCTTCATCTCTTTCAACATCATCATGATCAACATCCTCTGCATCATCTCCATTTAGATATCCATTTTTAAATATCTGAATTTTATCCCTGGCTGCAGAAAGGATTGCCTCAGCATCAGTGGGGTCCTTCCTGTAGGGATCTCGCACACAATAGGTTGACGGAGCAGTTCTTTCAAAAAGCTTTGTATCCCTTGACAAAGCCGCAGCAATAGATGCTTCAGGTGTCTTGCTTGTTGTGAGGTCCCGGAGACCAGATTTCTTAAATGAGAAAGAGAAACATGAACATTAAAGTGAAGGGTCAACACAAAATGCAAGAAATACAAAACAACCTTTTATTCTTCAGCAAGAATTGGAAACTAAGCCTTTGTTCGGTTTCCATTTTTGAAAAATATTTTTGATGTAATTAGTGGAGAGAGATAGATAGAGAAAGTTATTGAGAAATGTGCAGAGAGAAAAATGAATTTCTCAAAGATGAAAACCAAACAAAGCATAAACATTTTTGATTACCTGAATCTTGTCTGCAACTTCAAGTATATTAAGTCCTTCACTTCCCTCAAGAGAAAGAACATGAAATGCAGCAAATTTGACTGTTCCAGGAGTCAAGCGATGCCTAGATCTCCTTGGATTTGAAAAACCCCTTTCTTGCATTTTGGCAACAGCATTTTCAGCTGCAGCTCCATTGCGTAAGTTAGAAATTACATCTTCACCATCATCACCCTGCACATTCACCCAAAACTTCTCTATCACAAGTAAGAATAAGCAATTTACAAATTTATACTTCTATGAAAAAAGTGTTTACAAATGGTTTCTTGCTTCCTTTTTGGTAGATATTGAAAGGTTTTAATATATCACAAAACTAGAGATTAAGAGGAGGACATCCTCCATAAATAACTTGAAGATTGAGTGAATTTAACGTAGGTTGCAAGCGGTCAACATCTTCAGCAAAATAACAGTGAGAATGAGAAAAAAAACTAAGAGTCATGTTTGTACACCTTTGACACAATCACACGATACTAGAAAAAGAGTAACCGAGAAAAGGTCAATGTTCATAATGCATTTTGCATGTTGCATTCAACGTTAAACTCACCACAACGATCATAACCAGGAACCACATCAAGAAGCACAGGGAAGCTCAAGGCCCAAAAACTGCACAATTGATAGAAGCCTTAACAAAGTCCCTACCTCATTTTCATCACGAAGATATGCTTGTTCCACACTCCTTTTCCTTAGTTTTGGTCCAAATCCAGCAGATAAAGCAAATTGCCGCAATATCTCAGGCCAGGTCAATGGATTTAAGTGGTGCTGCCAGCAGCGTATATCAAACCCCCAATTATAAGCCTGAAACAAAGAAGGAATTAAAGATGTGTCAACAATAGCAGATGAGAATTAACCCATACTTGACTACAAAAAATGCAGCAAAAATAACCAAACAAGCATCATGCAACAGAGCATCATGCATACCCCTTCAACTATCTGTGGATGCCCACCTCCAGGATTGCCAGCAGTATTTTGATTTCCTCCCAGCACAGTGGAGGGAGTCCTTGCTACATCTTCAATGTCTTTAATTATGGATCGCAGAAGAGCTACATGTATCTCACCAAACAGCCTTGAATCCTGAAAATAGTAGGAAGCAGCTAATACAATAGGATTGAGAAGGATAAAGCAAGTATTCTGAGAACATAACTAAACACAAGGATCTAAAGAACTTACATAATCATGAAAAGCTTGAACAAACTCATCCAATGTAAAGGGCCAAAGCCCCAGTACATCAGCGAAAGTCATTAAAAATCTCCAGACCTAAAAATGAGTCACAGGAAAATTCGTTAGATCATAAGAATGATCACATCAATTTGTTCAGTAAGTACAACACATCAATACTTCCATAAGCACAACACAACTAGTACATCTAGCCTATTTGTTGGCTTGTTGCTTGAAAAATTCTGCTTTAATATGTCCACTTGTTGTAACATGTTTATGTGCCTTCCGTATATATACAGCCATGGACTGTTATACGGACTACGTTCCCTGAGGGTGGTCTACCCCGTGAAAGCATACTTTAATGGAACATTATACAAACAAATCCAACAAAAGCTAAACCGTTATACCATGCACTTGGAGTCATCAATTTTATATCATCTGTACATGAAGTGCTTGAATTTATAATCAAAACCGCAAGATGAATGAAAGCAGTATCTCCGATCTTGCAGCTTTTGGCTCAATAAAAATATTCAACGAACATAAAACTTCCAACAAAGCAAAGGATAAAAAAGGCATAACATCTTACTAAGAGTATGGCAATGTCTTCGTTAGAGAAACAACAACATTGATGCATGAATATTTAAGAACCAGAAACATTTTTCATTTCAACAAAACACCCTCCTATATAAAGAAACATAAATGGGATATAATAAACAAAAGAAATTAGTTCTTCTCACCATAAAAAGATTCCCAATGTTCTCCTCAGAGTCAGTCCATGGTTGAATTGCAAAAGGCCTTTTCAAGTGCACAAACTTGGTTGGGAATTCAGTGAGCTTATCTGAAGCATTACGAGTTTGTAAGCAGCTCATAAGATTAGATATAGAGACACTAAAACAGAAGTAATATTAATGAAAAAGCAGAAGATTGGGAAAAAGAAAAGTACAACTCCGAAAAACAATGCAAGATGACATGGTCAAAGACAAACACAAAACGATGAGATCTTAGGATGCTGGTCCCACAAGAGAGATTTGGTTACTTGTTGGCCGCTGAATGCACAACACAGGGATCCCAACACGCCTAAGGCCCAAAACATGAGTGGGTGCCCCTCTCAAAACAATATCCGCTTAGAAACCCCACCCACTTATGCATGGAATACCATGAACATGAGCATTGTATAAGTTTATAACGGATGAGCTTTCAATATTCACATCTACGAGCAACAATTCCTCTATCTCATATTCGCTTTGATCGGACTTTGACAGCTTAGTAAAGAATGGTGGGTCGCTAGCAAGGCCTATGTCCATACAGACCATACCTAAGTTCACATGACATGTTAACCAGATATTAAGTCAAGGCCTAAGACATAGTAATTGCATTAACAAAGAGCTATATAGTACATACTATATATACATACATAACTATAAACATAAATATAGGTATAATGTTGCTAAATAAGGAATTGAAACTCAACGACATGTTATCGCTGACAAACATTAAGCCATTTTAGTTGCATTGTTAAAGATACTACTTCAAGCATGTGAATCTACTACATGATTCCAAAAATAAAATAGCAAAATTAAATGTTAATAAAAAGACTGTTTCGCTCACCTTGTTTGGTTGTCAGGTTTTAGATCAAAAAAAGTTGTATAGGATTGCGTTTTTTTTCTTCTTCAGACAATTTTTTAAACATGAACATTGTTTACTACTTTTTGAATAGAGGTGTGTTATATGCATCCCAAAAGTAAGATATAAATAAAAAAAATTGATAAAAATCATTAAAGACAAAAAGTACAAATGATGAAGCAGTCAAAAATTTTGGAGAGGAATTTTTTGAGAGGAGAAAAGAGCAATTACTATCATTTCAAATTTTCAAGACATGAGCATGAAAAGTGTAATAATTGTTTGTAGGCCAAATAATATAATGCTTAGGCCCCATTTAGTGCTTCACTATTTTTAGTTGAAATTACTCTTTGTAGACCTTCAAGTTCCTTGGCAGTTCTTTTTGTTATATTTTCAAGATGCTGCAAATTTTAAAGATTTCTTACCAAAAAGTAGCAATAATCTTCCTGCAAACTCTTCTCTACATATCCCTTAATAGAAAGGTACTTTGGAAGCAGTCACACCAACACAAGGGGCCTTAATCATTATTTAAGGTTTAGTATTGCTTGAACAGATTTTCCAGTATTTCTGATTACCCACAAAAAAAATATGAGGGAATGCATGGCTCAAACCAAGCACACAAATAAAATCAAAACAATATATGAACTCCAACACAAGGAACATATCCACATTAGTCTAGTATACATGAAGCAGGTTAAGAAATCCTGAAACGAACATCACATAAATTGTATCCATATAGATGCCAAGTCGAAAAAATACACACGCAAACAGACAGAGATATGAGCACAGACGTGGAACAAATAAAAACGCCTGCTAAAGAAATATAGAAACAGACGTCCCCAATTGCTTTTATTCTTTCATTTTTTCCCCATTATTTTGGTTCTTTTCTTTGTTCTTTAATTGCAAGATCCTTCTGTCAGGCAGACAAATCAACCCCTAACACTTCGCTCCCGCGCGCCCAAGTCAAACCTCCTAGTAACTTCGCTCCTATTGATAGAACCTCTCAAAGCATATGAATTCCAAAAAGAAATAACATAAGAGCTTCCAAAAAAGAAAAAAATAAGAAGTAGCGCTAAGACAGTAGAAAAACATATATTTCATAACGACAAGATGCTAGAAAAATAATTACTCAAATTTACTCATATACTAATTACTAACATAAGACTATAAGAGTTACTTACATTGGGGAAAAAATATTTCAATTGACTCCAAGTCTTAGTTGCAGGATCGCTTAAACGAGGAGCTTCTATGAACGATAATTTATTAATTGGTTGGGTTTTGCTGAGATTGGGATCTATGTAAAACTATATTAGTTAATTCTATCTGTAAAAATGATTCCTAAACGCTCCCACAGTGCTTCCAAAAGAGAAACTTCTATGATCCTCCGCTCCCCCGCCCCCACTCTGTGCAACTAAGTAATACAACCTTCAACTGATAGCATGATGAGCAATGCAAACACAACAATACTACAACAGAATCAACAGATTGATGTAAAAAAATACATATAAGATATATTCGGGTATGTCAAACATAAGCACCTCTAAATAATTCAAGATTCTGCAAAGTTTGACTGTCAAGAGACACAATTGAAGGCAAACCCTGGCTTGAAGCCGCTAACTCCATTAGCTCCAACCTTTCATCCTCAATAACTTCCATGGATTCTTTGGCAATTCTGCGAGCAGTAGCCCTATCATTAGCAGCTTTTTGCCTCGCTGCTTCCTTCTCCCTACGCTGTTCTTCTTTTAATCTCATTTTTTCAGCCTGGGGAAATCTCAATTATCAGCTTATATCCAACTTTAAGGAAAGAAAACTCCAAAAAGCTTGCAGGACTAGGTTACAAACTTACTCTGATAGATTCTTTCTGCAAAAACTTCTCTCGCCGTTCCATCTCACGCCTTTGTTCCCTCTGGTATCTTACCTCTTCACGCTGCTTTTCACGCAACAGCCTTTCTTCTTCCTTTCGCCTCTCACGATCCTGCCTCTCCATTTCTTTCTTCATTTGTTCCTCTCTCTTCAAAAAAAGATTGATGGAATCAAATTACAAACAAGAAGCTTCAGCAAAGAAAACTTAGTTTACAATAAAAGACCTTTCGCCTCAAAATATCTTGTTTCTCAAGCTCCTTTCGAATCCTTTTCTCATGGGCCTCAACTTCCCTTGCTATTCTTGCCTCTTCACTCTGCAGGTACAACTATGTGCACATGAAATACTTTCTTTGTAGGAAAGAAGCAAAAATACAAAGTGCTAAGTAGGACACCTTGCGCTTTCTCTCCATCCGAGCAATGTCATCCTCAGGGGTGACCTGTATGTCTGATGGTACAAACGGATTGTCCAGTCCAGTAATTGGGTGAGCACCTGGTTGAGCATCTGTAGCAATATCTGTGAGAGAGTTTTTCTGCGAAACAATGTCATACTCCCCTGAAGTTGAAGGCAAGATATGGCCCTGCCGGCCTTGATGAGGCAAAAGAGTTAAACTTGGCGGCTGACTTTGTAAAGCGTAAGGTGATGGTAATAGCTCATTGCCATGCATAAATGAGCGACCAGCAGATAATGCATGTCTGGCAATTGGAACATCATTTGGCGAACCAAAGTAGTGAGATGGAGCAGCTCGTTCATATGAATCATTTCTAATAGACGGCTGTTCTGGCAGAAACTGGTATTCATGGAGTGCCCTCACAGCACCCTGAGGATGAATAAACAAATCTTATGCATTGATTTTGTTGTCTCCAAGTAATGTAAAGGCTGGAAAATTCTCCATCAAGCAGACTTCTAACAGTCGCGTCTAGAAAGAAAAACCAAAGAAAATAAAAAAGAACAGGAAAACTGAAAACTCAGCGATGACAGTGGCTGTGGATGCAGGTACATGTAGGGGTGGGGATGATTGAAAAACGTAAACAAGCCCAAATTCGTAGAGTGCAAACAGCAAAGAAGTTTCTGTCCGAAATTTGAGTATGCATGCAGGAAATAATGAACAAAAGCCTTCCTGACTAAGCAAAAGCATGTCCCATACACTTCTCCATCACCACTGACCAAGTATCGTCCCATTGATAGTTGAATACTAGTGGTCAATATCATCTTGTACATGTATTTCCAGAATATAAAAACGCTGAAAGAAACACCTTTAGACCTAAGACTCAACACAATTTTGTATCTTTCAACAATCTTTGATCAGCAGTTTTGACACCTAAGACTTAAAGGGATCCTCAAACACATATATAAAAGGAGAAAATTAGAATACAGATAGGAAAATGTAATACTCTACACAGCTGGAACACATAAAGAAATGGCATTTACGTTTATGATAGAGAAGTACATAGCGGGCATTTTATCACAAAGTCTACGAATGACCAATTTAACTAGTACCGAAATAAAATGGGGGATATACAAAGAAAAACAGCAAAACATGTGAAGAAAAGAAGAGAAAAATAAACTTACCTTGATTGGTTTAGCATCAGGACGCTCATATAGTTTGGGCTCATAAGGCCGTGATGCTGGTTTCTGCTGTCCAACTGTCACTGTTCCATGTACAATACAAGGAAGCTATAAGGCTTATCTAGTCTTCAAGGACATGTTTAGCACATACCGAAGCACAGGAAACTCCAAAGACAGACTGAATCATACACAAGTTTGACAAAAGAAAAAATTATGTCCAATTCCAATACAGAAGGGGGCAGAAAGGAGCAGGTTACCCACATACACAACAATTTATACAAGCTTATAGAAAAGTTAAAATCGTTTAAACAGAAAAAGCAGATAAGAATCGAAAGCTTGAAGCACATGTCCAGAGACGTCGAAAGAAGCAGTTTTTTTATTTCAAACATGAATAGGGGAAGTCAGTTTAGGACAGCTTGAAGTCCCATACTCGTACTCCTAGTACATACAGTCATTAGTACAAACAGTCATACTCATTCTTAGAAGTCTCGGAGAGGTGTCTTCCAACTTCATACAAAACGATCAGTTCAGTTCAAAAGCTCTTTGCTTCATTCATTCCACAGACAATAAATATGCTACCAAGTACCAAGGTAGCCGTTCAAAAAAAAAGTACCACGGTATCCTGTAAATCCGAGTCCTCAACAACATGCAGCAATTAATTAACCCATGAAATCTACCTCTGAGACACTTGATTTGGCTAACCTGAATTGCAAACTTAAAACTAATATACCAATCACGATACCCGTGCAAAGTAGCTTTGAAGTTTGACGTTTCAATCCTTCCGCCAACCTAGCCATTTCCCTTAGTACTTTTTCACAAACAGATGTCTCAACTAATTATTACAACAGAGAATCGGTACAACCCATATTAATAATTCACCATACTTGCGACCTCTGACTGAATTTCTTCTACATTTAACTGATGCAATATCAACAATACAAAATTTTAATGGTACCACCGGCCATTAAATATTGGGGAAAATGACGGCCAAGGACGCGTTTTGATAATTAATACCCGCCAAGGACATTTTGTTCATTAACAAATGTTCTTAGCATGTCCTTAAAATGTATTAATTATCAAAACACATCCTAGGCCGTCATTTTCCCTAAATATTGTTTGAGTACTTGAGTGTCTTTCAAGTTATCAATACATCCCATCCAACCCTTTTTTGGTTCACATCCTTAAAAATACTTAAATAGCTTGTAGGTGCAACTCCTTCCACTGGAAGAGCTTCATGGCAATTGGGAAGTAGATGTGAAATGCTTAAGGTGCTTCCAACCTTATTTAAAATAATTCTTGTTGACTTCATAAAACAAAAAGTTGACTACTTGCTGACTCTAAATGTGCAATATCTCTTCCACAATTACACTTTTCGAGGCCATTAGACTGCACATGTAATGGCATACATCAGGTATGCAAGCCCAGCATTAAGAAAATAAAGGAATTTTTGTTCATCTGTGTATCTCATTTATAACCGGTTCAGTTCTTTTTCTTCAATATGATTCTGTATGTTCCAACTTTTTGTTTCTTTTAAGTGAGTAAATTATGATAACAAACCAAAGCTGCACAAATAGACATCCATATGGATCACTCAAAGGCCAGCCAGACCCCGATTGTGAAGTAATATCAATCAATTAATCTAAATAAAGCAATACACTACTCTCTTCTGAGCAAGTGCTCTTAAATAGGCATCATGTAAGGTTCCCAGTCCTCTACTTCAATAGAGTAGCTTCAGGGAACACCAGAAAGGTGTGTTTGGGTTCTTCATATCAAAACTAATCCAGTTTATTTATCGTAGAATAAAGCTCGTATAAAGCACTTTGCTTCCTCCGATGCTCTTAACCTCAGTGAAATATTACACAACCAAGGATCCAACAGAAACAGTTCACTTTATACAAGAACAGATTCCCTTATCACATAGCTAAAGCATGTTCATTTTCAGAAGCTCTCTTCATCTCTTAACACTATTCCATTCCTGCCATTCTACGGAAGACTGAACAAGAAAAGCCTCTCTAGTCCAATCATAATGCAAGATGAAGGACAAAAATCCGCATTACAACCATACTAACCATTCAAAAAGGTCGAGTTGTATAGCTCTTCCTCCATTGAATAAAAAAGTTTCAGCACCTAACGGTCTCAACTGGCGAATCTCACACAAGACATAAGTAACTCCTGTGATTGTCAACTCCTCATGCTAAACCAACTCAAGTTGTGAAGGAATCCAGGAGTTTCATCCTTTTTTTTCCTTTTTTGGGAGGTGCAGAATTAGGCTATGACAGAAACATTTTCTTACGAACCATACCAGGGATCAAGGAAAAAGAACGCAATTAAATCAACTGGAAAATCCAGTTGACGCGTAGATCAGTCGAAACCGGCCTCTATTTTTATGTATATGACCAGGCAGAAGCGGGTATCCACAGGGTATTTCTAAAATCACCATCCCTATTAATGCTAGTCATCTTGAAATGTATTAACAGCCAAAAAATTCCAAACTCATAAGTATCCAACATACCAATGGGTGCGCCAAATGCTCCCGGTGGCAAGGGATCAAACTCCATTCCAAGAATAGGCCCGTCTTCCCTCAAATGCTCCCCTAACTGAGCCTCCACGAAAGCAATCGCTCGCAGCTCCGATAAAGCCTGAGGCGGCTCGTAGTACCTCTTCACCGCCGGCATTATATCCGTCGCAATCCGCGCAATAGCCGCTCCTCCACGCGCACCCACCCCCCGCTGCTGCTGATAAGACTCCACGCGTCCGAACGACCCCGACCCAGATCCATGCTCGTTATTATTCCCCGCGTCACCACCCACCACCATCTCCTCTCGAACCCCACTACTCGACCCCACAGCCGCCCCTGCGGCCGGTGAAGCATCCTCCTTCCTCGGCCTCTTCATGGGCGGGGTTTTCCTGTCTTTTAATCTCCTGTGGCAAAACCACATCTGTAGTTGCCGATCGGAAAGCCCTAGCTTCACTGATAGCTCTGCTCTCAGCGCCTCCGATGGATACGTCTCCACTGCAACAAACATCAAATTCATTAACAATCCGAAATTCACTCAATCAAACTATAAAACCAACGGATGCGGCACTTGGCACATCTGGTTCTACCTTTTGGGAGGTCTGGGATTCGAGTCTATAAACCCCTAACCCACTAATTCCCCGCTAACCTACACACTATTGGCAAAAATGAAAACTATAAAACCAACAAAAACGAAAACGAAAACAAAAAAACGAACCAGCAAAAGTTTTCTCGAGAATCTCTAACTGAGAAGCGGTCTTCATCTTCCTCTTCACTCTGTGCTCTCCCTCGGGCTGCGGCGGCGTCGGCTGCATCTTCTCCCCCTCAGATAAACCACCGCTGCCGCCCTCCTCCATAGCAAAAACCTAGGGCTCGAGGGATCAAATTCTACAAAGCAGCTATCATCTCAGCAGATCAATTGCTCATCGATTCCACAATCACTACATTTGACGAAAAAACTAGGGTTCCTGGAGCAGGAAATCGGGAAATCGGAATCGACGAAAACGAGAGAGCACGAAATCTGGCTTGTAGAAGTCTTTGACACGCTTGTTTGTACAAGCACTTTCTCTCTCTCTCTCTCTCTCTAAATTTTTCCCAATAGCGAAGAAGACTTCTGTGGGGGAGATGTGCGGTGAGATTTGGCGAATAATAACGATAGTAGGAGTAGTAGGAGGAGGAGTAATAAATTAAAGATTGCGATTTTTGATTTAAAGAGAAAAAACAACAAAGAACAAACGAACGAACAGTCTTTCTCTCTCTAATCCTTCCCATACTCTCTCTCTCTCTCTCTCTCTCTCTCTCTCTATCTATCTTTCTTTTACTAGTAATTTTTTTTGTTTTTGTTTATCGAAAGAAACGTAGAAATGTTTGTGTGGGGGGTGGGAAATTGCGTATATGCGAGCTGTTTGTGTGTGCGTGTAAAAAGCATATTAAACTAGAGTAGTTTTTCTTTCTTCTTTTTTTTTTTTTCAAAGAGGGTATCAATCGAGAGAGAACTTTGATTCACGAATTCGTTCGTGCCTTTGTGGTTGGAGTTTCTTAACTCTTTCTCGTTTTCTCTCTCTCTCTCTCTCTATATGTATCGCGCTTCTCGCTCTATAAGTCTCTCTCTCTCTCTCTCTAGAATCGATTGGGTTTTGTTGGGCTTCTGTTTTGGGCCTTTTTCTCGCTCGCGATCAAGTTTTCCTCTGGATCCAACCTTTTCCCTCAAAAAAAAAAAAAAAAAACTACCAGTACTAACTGCTGCATTTCTTTTTCCTCCCTATTTTGTGGAGTACGACGATTGGCTTACCTGGCAGCCTTTCGAAGGTATTCCCAGTCGCACTCAGAGCACGTGCTAGCATTCATCACAATGCTTTCTAATGCCTTGTTCACTTCGCGATTCAAAAAGAATTTTTCAAAAAATTCCCCCTAGATTCCTCCTATTTTCCACATTTTTCTCTCTATCTCTCTCCACTCATTATCCCTACTATTTTTCAAAAACACTTTTCAAATCCCAATCCAAACAAAACATTAAACTTTTGAAAAAATTTGTAGGATTATGAATGGAGAGATTAATTAGAGTAATGATTGAAAGTATAAATAATGATTGAAGAGAGAGAAATGAGAATACTAATAATTAGAGATATGAGTGAATAATGATTAGAAGTAGGAATAATGAGTGTTTTTTGAGTTTGAGAAAAAAAATTTAAAACACAATCCAAACAAAGTCAATTTTTCAATTTTTTTTTATCCTCTTCAAATTTTCAATTAATCTTTTTTCTTTTCTCTATCAACTTTTTGTTGTAACAATAAACTAAGGTGGTGTTCTGGTTTCTCAAAAAAATATTTTTTTGAAAAAGATGGTAATTTCAAATTCAAAAATTATGCGTTTACACAATTAATTTTTCTATTAATATAGATCTTATTTGGTAGATCTCATTGAGATCTTTTATACAGTGCAAAAAAAATTAAAAAATTATTTTCATTTTCATTATATTTGAGTTTGAAAATTAAAAAAAAACTTTTAAAAAATGAAGATAAACTGGAGCATCCCCTAATCCTACTTCTATATTTGGTTACATGGATAATTAGGCTAAGTTGATTTTTTATTTAGATTTTTTCGCGTTTATTAATTTTGCGTCTAATTTTTGTGGATTATTATGACTTTTACCTATATATTTTTTGAATGGGGCAGTTCCGAAGACAACTAATTAGACACCTAAAAAAATACCTCATAGTTCCCGATCAAATTTTCATGATCCGAGCTGCTCAATGTGATCAGAACATGATTTTAAGAGTACCCGTGAGAAATTAGCAAAAAAATGATCGGAAAAGGCTTTATCTGAGCAGTTTTTAGCTTAAATTTAATAAACAGTTCAATTAAAAACTATTCAAAATAAGTACTTCCCGGTCATATGTTTTGTTAATTACTTGCGGACACTCTCAAAATAACATTCTGCACACATTGAATGGTTCGAATCATAAAAATTTGATCGAAAATTATGAGATTGAAATTTGAGGTGTTTTTTTTTGTGTCCCTTGAAACGCACCATTTTTTGAAATATCTAAGCTAAAGCCCAAAGAACTATCATAATTATTTACTTCTCCCATACATTTTGACGAAATAAATTAATAATTCACAAAAATTACATGCAAAACTAACAAACGCGATTTTTTTTAATAAGAACAAATAAGAAAATACCCAGAAATCTTGTCAAAACTTAGCCTTAATTAGGAGTGTTTTGGCTAATTAATTGAGCCAGATTAATTTTTTCGTCTTACTCAAAATATTTTTTTTTGCATTTATTAGCCTTGCATCAACTTTTTATGAATTATTGATTCGTATTGACGAGAAGTATCTAAAAAGTAAATAATTGTGAACCAAAAACTTAAAATTTTAAAATAAAGACAAAAATAATTCAAAAAATTTGTCTGCTAAATTAGATTTTTTTGTCTTTAGTGAACGTTTTTAAGATTTTGATCATATATTTTTTTAACTTGTTAGATTCCTCACATCGAAACAAACCAATGATTCACACAAAATCGATGCAAAATTAACAAATGCGAAAAAATAACAAAACTAACAAATGCGAAAGACGTTTGAATGGACAAAAAATAATCTAGCTCAATTATTTAGCCTTGTATCATGTGCAAGATACAAAGCTTTTATGCGCTACAGTTTTGGTACAAATAAAAACGATTTTTGTTATTATGATTTCCTTTTTAAAAAAAAACTACTAGTTTATCGGTATTTGGAAATTTGCAAATAGTAGTCAAGTTGCTCCATTTCAGACCAAGAAAAGAGGGTTACCAGGTCAACTTTGTTCTTCAAACCACAGAAAATATTGTTGCAAATTTGTTATTAATCTACATGCACTTATATAAGGTTAATTTAAACAATGGATCAAAATTTTACCAATTCATCAGCTGGTGCCAGCTGTGACACCAAAGTCTGAAGAAGAAAAATTAGCCTTATTCGAGTAAAGTAAATTGCAATGTCACAAGCCTATTCTGGTATTAAATTTAAGTGTTTCAAAGTTAGAGCATCTCCACCCAAGGGGAAAAAAAAAAATTAGTGCCGGGTGGGTAGCATGTGGTATCCGCTCGGCACATCCGAGCCGTCTATTGCGTTTTTGGACAGCTCAGATTTGGAAAGAAAAAATGTTGGGCTGAGAGGAAAGAGAGGGTTTGATCAAGCGATCCGAGCCGTCCAAAAGTATATTGGACGGTCCGGATGTGCCGAGCGGGTACCACGTGGGTTAAACCCGCCCTGAACTGAAAAATTTCTCCCGACCAAAAATGTCAAACTTGAAATGGCATGCCAAGTGAAAGAATTGACATGTAAATTAAGCAACTCCAACCAATCAAATACTTATGTGTCATTTGACATCTCCTCTCTCATATTAACTTTGACATAATTTCACTCCAAAACTTTCTCTAAAATAATAAATTTGACATGTTGGCCGGAATGTGTATCTTGAAGAAGTCAAATTCTAACATGTCAATTTGTCAAGTAAGCTTTCAAATTAAAAAATTTGACATCCTCATATCTGAAATCAAGATTGTAGATGATGTAGCTCTGAAAACCCCTCTCGCTCTCTCTCTTGTCAATTGTTTCACTATGGGATAAAGAAACTAGGTTTTCTCAGCATAATTGCCCTCCCCCGCCAAAATCACCGCATAGGACAACTTGAGGTTTAATTGATCATAAAATGTATCAGAATTCGTTGGATGTGCACGTCTTGTTTTACCGCAGGGAATTTTGTGCATTCTCATTTCAGTATCACAGTAAGCCTTCTCTATTCTCTTTTTAACGGAGCTTTGCCCCTCCCTCAAATTCGATTTGGCGCATTTTTTTGCATAGTACGTTGAAAAAACTTGGTTCATTTTTTGTTGTGTGAATCCCTGGTCAATCAACTCGCGTTTGTTAATGTATTCTCTCAAGTTTTTCTGACTTCGAGCAACCACCGTGAACACCCTTCTCATCCCCCCGTTATTTAGCTATTAGTCCCCCGCCAGCAGCTAGGGAATATTTTGATTGTGTTGATGTCTCCTTTCAAGATATTTAAATTATATACATAGACAGCAATTTTGTGGACACATCGGAATCAAAACTAATGATAACCGAAGAAAGCATATGCATTAGACAAATTTAATCACTAGGCTTCTTTTCTTAATCACTAAGCCTCCTTGATCTCACGTGGGTGATGTTGCTTTTCAAAACCACAAGGTCAGGGGTTCAAGGCTTGGTAGAGGAGGAAGAGAAGAAGAAAGAACCAAAAAAAAAAAAAAAAGAAATCCTCAGCTAGTTAATTCCACTATGTATTTGTTTTTAATGATTGGATATCTCTGTTTAAATTTGTGTGTGCCAGTTTGACTTTCTTGAACTTAAACTATGCATCCAAATTAAGCCAAAACAGACTAGTGTGGCTTGCATATACCCAATTTGATGTACGTTGGCTTCATATGCCAGTCACATATGTATGCTTCTTCTACTTTCTACATCATTTAGATAGAAGATGTAAAATCCGGAATCGGAGAGTAGAGTGGTGCAGCGCGACCGATCTGGCCTCTACTCCTCTTCTCGGCAATCGACGACTTAGATCTTAACTGAGCAATGGATGATTTACATTTGTATGCGATTGATTTGAACAGCTGGATTAACCGCTCTGCACCCACTTGGCAGGGAGCTGCTCGTCAACGTCTCTGAGTATATGTCTGTTTATTGAAAATGGTTTTGGGTTGGGTAAAATTTGGTGAAGTTGGACAAATAGCCAGAGAATCCTCCTGCAGTTTGTCTATATCCTAATAATTAATAACTAGTAATTTGTTGGTATTTCAGCAGTGTGTGTTTGCATAGGATTTTCAGATCAGCTGATTTGTTTATGAGAATTTGCTGTGGAGTGTTTAAAGTTTCAAATTTTAAAAGTAGTCAAACTTTTTTGAAGCTGTTTTGAGGCTCCAAACCTGCATGGCCAATTAATCCGCAATTGATCACCGACAAATGTAAAAATGTCAAGGTTGATAAAAGTTCATAAATAAGTAATGCAAAAAATAGTAACACTCCATTTTTTAAACACTTTCGTCTTTAGTTTTTTTTTTTTTTCTTTTCGTCATGATGTTGTACTTTTTAGATTCTTCTTATCAAGAAAAATCATAAATCTGAATTTTTTTTCACGGGAATTAAACAAAAAATAAGAAATGTAATAAAACTACCATCAGCTTAATTAAGGGAAAACACCCCTTACTAGTAAATCATGGGTTTCCGAATTCGAGCCCACGATCTCTATGAGAAGGCCTCACGAAACCCAAATCTCCTGGGCCTATCCAGCTCTTATTGGGAACAAGAAAGAAGTATCCAAGAAGAGAAAATAATGTAAAGGAAGTGGAACCAGTTATTTTCTTTAAGTTTATTTTAAAGAAAATATCTAATTTTTTTTTAATAAACATTTTACTAACTGTGGACTTGACCTTGAAAAGAGTTCCCAATCACCTATAACTTAACTATGATTCCCACGCAACGGCAGACGGTGCCGGGTGCAAAGACTGCTAATTGTGAGGGATCCGAACCACATGTATTTTTGCATTGCTAATAAAATTCTCATTAAGAGTATATATCAAGGTATACACGCATGTGGGTCAAAAAAAAAATGTAAAAGTATGGAGTATTATTGTTTTGTTTGCAGATTAGATCACGAGACTGTATGTATACGTGCCGTTGTTTAATTCTAGTCACACACAAGAGTGATTAATATTTGCAACAAAAATCTTAGATTTACTTAAATACGTACGGACAAAGAGGATAAAGTAGCCCATAACTGAAGAAAATATTTGATAATCCCTTTCCTTTGGGGAAGCTCTTTCTTGAGTTGCATTTCATTTCGGTAATTGTATGGTAGTGAATTATTTCTTTTTTAACGCAGGGTGTCAAGAAAGAAGGTCATTGTGGGTTTTAATGTAGATGGTTATCACAACACTTTGCACAACGATATATGCAACATGTTTAAGTGACACTATATCGTATTATCATCGTTGGCCAATTTAAAATGACATATGATCCATTATCCAATGATACAGTGTCACCTAACTTTATAGTATAATAAATATTCGTTCTAATAAAAAATAAATATATGTCTATTAAGTCGGGCCCCCTCGGGTCAAAATCCTGACTCCGCCACTGCACCGAAGCATTTTGTGTACATTGTTGTGTAAAGTGTTAATTATCTAGTGATATTTCTACATTTTCTAGTGGACTGGGGGATGGTGATGTGCACATCCGGACGTCTTGGACTCTTGACAATCGATGGTTAGGATTGCCGAGATGATTGAACAATTGAAATTACGCACAGTACCAAGCAATCCAGACATTAATTGCTGAGACGAATGGTCCGATGTGCACAACTCCATTAACGTAATTTTCTAGGCAAAACAATTATGAAAGGAAATAAATTAGTAAGATGGTAATATTTGGGGCAAGGCTGCAAACAGTTACATATTATAACGTGCATTAAAATTGCATGCATTAGCAGACCAACAAATCCGAACCGTCCTCCCAATTGAGCTCCAGCCATACAAAATGATCGAATGAAAACAATTCAAATTTCTTTAAGTACAACACGAATGAATCAAATTCAACGGCAAGGAAGAAACACAAACAAACGAGATCGAAAGATCGATGAAATGAATCCGATCGTTTACTGTTGAGAGAGAGGGAATCCGATTCCATGTCGCTTCGTTGGAAACGCGACGAAAAGCAGGCTGCACAGCACCCCAACCGCGATAGGCAACGTCGCGAGGAGCTCCTGGGCTTCTTCGGAGGGATTCGGAACGAAACACCTGACCACGTTCTGGTCAAACAACGCAACAGCGATGAAAACAACGATGGACAGCAACGCGTGGAAGAAATCGACGAGTCTCAGCCGGTATTTTTCCTCCTCCCCCGGCGGAACGCTAGCGCACCCGTCCATAATCCACAGCCCGCGAAACGTGGCTAGACCATACCGGACTTTGCCCCTCTCGTCCCGGAAACTGTCGGTGAGGCAGAGGAGGAAGCAGGAAGCCCCGCAGAGGGAGATTAGGGTTAAGGTTAGGGTTTGGCTCGTGAGAGTGCGGCATTTGCCCTCGTGGGTGAAGGCGGGAGAGAGGATTTGGAACGCGAGGACCGAGCCGGTCGGGAGGAGGTTGGAGAGGTGGCCTGAGATTTTGAAGGTCTTTCTTAGGGCCTTCTGTGCTGGGGTTTTGGTTGGTTTTTCGGACAGTGGCTGGTTTTCCAAGAGGGGTTGCCTTTGTTCTCCCAGGGCTGCTTCATGACCAAGAAATGGGGCTATTGCACTTTCTCCCTTCATGTCCATGGCCCTTTCGATCTCTTCTTTGGATTTTCTTGATCACCTTAAATCTCTACGGAAGAAGCTAAATGTTGTTTCAATGAGGCAATCAAGTTAGGGTGGAGCAATGTTATATACAAAAAAAATGTTGGAAAACTTGAACATAAAAATTAATGTGTGGCTGAGGTTTTAGTCTCGAGGTGGTCTATGCGAGCAAATTATTCACTGGCCTTGGAGCGCCGCGACGTGGTATCATAGCACTCTAATCCGTCGCCCGTATCAAAGGGATTTATTCACTTAGTACTGGATCCGACGTAAATATGAGTCGGATAAGGTTGTTGGAGCACATCATGTAGTGGTGCCCAAGATCACCGAATAAATTTTTTGGGTCTAGGCTATATGGGTTTTGAATCTGCATCAACCATTGGTTTTTCATAGCTGTACTGTACTATTAGGTGTTCCTATTTTTTGGGAAGGTCAAAAAGACAGAATTTTCATTGACAGCAAGAAGTTACATTTATGGGTAGCAATAAAGGGTTTTGAAACTGCTATAGATCGAACAGGGTATTAAATTTAGCAACTGTTTGACCTTTGTGCTGTAAAATAGGAGTTTAATAATGGGGAGGAATTTAATATTATGTGACACTGGGTGTTTAACCATCAATCAATCAATACTCTATACAAATATGTTTTGTCCCGAAAGCCTCTAATTCTCCAAAAACCAGTACTCCCACGTCCTTCATGGTTAAAATTTGTAATCCTCTTACTTCCACCGCACATTTGGTTAGAGTTTGCATTGCTCAAAGGTTAGTCTTCATTTTATAATTTCTTACTTACAACCGAATCACATTCCCTTTTTAAATGTTGTTTTTATGCTATTAAGATAAGAGACAAATATGTGCAAGCACAAAGAAGTCACCCAATTTATGGACGTAAAGTCAAGAATAGTAGCAAAAGTTGCTCTCTATCACCAAAATGAAACAATGGTCAATTTTAGTAGAAGTTGTTAAAAGAATAAAGTTATCTACCGCTGCCTATATCAATCGTGACTTATAGCTAGAACTAGAATCAAATTAGTGAAAAAGCTAACCTGAATCTCACCTGATTAAGGCTAGTGGAAAGAGTTCGCAGAATTAAAATTGTCGAGTACTTATGCAGCAAAATGAAAAAATTATTTGCTTATATAAGTATTTGTGTTTGCATTTTTATAAACAAATTAACACGGGCCATGCACGGTCCACGTTACAACTTTACTCACAAAAATTGGTGTTCCTAGCAAACGAACACACAAAGAACCTCACAAGATAATAGGCATATTCCTTCAATGATTTAAAGTGGGGTTATATTCCACACGGCCTTACTGTGCGGGGCTTCCATTTTCCGATCGAATTGTGATAATTCGAGCTGCTCAAAGTGATCAGAACGTGATTTTAAGAGTACTCGCGAGAAATCAGCAAAAAAAATGATTAGGAAGGGCTTGATCCGAATAGTTTTTTATTGAACGGTTCAGTAAAAAACTACTCGGATCAAACCTTTTCCGATCATTTTTTTTGTTGATTTCTCGCTGGTACCCTTAAAATCACGTTCTAAACACATTGAGCGGCTTGAATCGTCACAATTCCATCGAAAAAGGGGAGTCCTGCACGATAAAGCCGTGCGGGATCCCTCATTAGAAATAAAGTGTGTGTGTGTGTGTGTATATATATATATATGGTAAATTGACTCGCATGTAATTTACTTTAATGTTATGCGCTTTTGTACAAAAAGGAACTTCAATGGACAGAAAATTTTTTAGTGCAGAGTGGGTACCACGTGGTGCCAGCTTGCACATCCGAGTCTTCCATTGCGTATTTGAACAATTCAAGTTTGGAGAGAAAAAATGAAGAGAGACAGTGTTGGGTGAGAGGAGAGAGATAATTTCAATTCAAACCATTCAAAAGAAGGGGTGTCAAACTTGTCTGTCATGTTGTGCCGTGCCGTGCCATTTTTTTTTATGCCAACCGTGCTTCGTGTCATGTCGTACCGTGTCTGTTTACTTCATCGTGTTCTGCCGTACCGTGCCGTGGTGGGCCATTTTGCTTTGTCGGGCTGTACCTTTATAAAATCGTGTCGTGTCGTGCTGTACCCAATTAATTAATCGTGCCGTGCCTTTTTTGTCGGGTTGGGTTGTACCGTGCTTTTTTTGTCGGGTTGTGTCATGTCGTGCATTTTTTTGTCTTGTCGTGCCATGCTTTTTTTGTCGGTTTGTGTCAACCCTTAATCATGCCGTCGTGCCGTGCCATATTATGTTATCAATTTTCATATACACATCACTAACAGGTAACCGATTTTCGTTTAAAAATAAATCTTCCCAAAAAACACACATTCCAGTACCCAGTACATCGGTGCCTCTAATATTCTTAAGTTTGTATATCATAGTATTCAATATTTCAATCTTAATGAGCAATGATTATCTAGTGTCCTACGTGCAAGGTGCATCCCTCTAGAAAAATTCTCGTAAAGTCCTATAATGTACCACTTGAGGGCCGCCCGAGTTGTTTTTTGAAATCGGAACTGTCTACCTTTTATATCATTCATGCAAAAAATGAAGTAAATTGGTTATCGTTATATACTTGATCGCACATAACAAAAAAAATTCCATTAATAAATCTTTTTTTTGGAAAGCGTTCCATTAATAAATCTACGTCTTGATGAAAGAGCTTCTAAAACCCGATAGACCCAAAAAATTGTGAAAGTGATTAAAACACCAAGCAAGAACAATGAAATGAACGGTATGGATCGTCATACTTGTATCGCAATTGTGTGGCTACTGTACATTAGACTATAGCAGAATACATTGGTTTAGAACCATATATAAGTTAGATGTATAGATTTAAAAGGTAGCTGCAGACTCATTTTTTCGAATATTCAATCTAAACCGTTACAATTTAAGATTTTATCAAATTTATCATTCTCCCCAAAATAGGTGATATTCGGATGTCGAAAACCACGTGATCAGAATACATTCGATGCTTCCAAAGACGTTAAAGGCCTATAATGCACCACTTTAGGCCCGCCTGAGTTATTTTTTGAAAATAGGAACTGTCTACCTTTTATGTGGGACTGTTTATATCATTCTTGCAAAAAATAAAATAAATTGGTTATCGTTATATACTCGATCGCATATAAAAAAAAATTCTCTATTAATAAATCTACGTCCTGATAAAAGGGCTTCAAAAACCTGATAAACCCGAAAATGTGCGAGAGTGATTAAAACACCAAGAATGACAAAATGAATGGTATGGATCGTCATACTTGTATTGCAATCATATGGCTAGCGTACAAGAAGCCCGTTTTTATAAAATAGAAATTACATATTACATATTACATATATATTACTTGTTCTAATTATAAACATAAACAAATTGTTGGCCTTGGTAATTTGAGATGTGTGTCAAGTCCCCAATGACTTGGATTTGAACCCCAAAAAGATTATTTTTTAAAACCAATTTTTTAAAAAATTAGTTTTTTTTCTTATTTATTTTCTATATATATATA